>ML419730.1:50273-76996 GCA_005239525.1 Nicotiana knightiana | reverse complement strand
CTTAGAGCTCTTAAAAGGAGTTGAAGAGAATGAACCCTCGCGCCGTCGTCGTCGCTCGGCTCGTCTTCGGCTTCGGATTTGGAAAAATAATCGATAAGATTATATTTGGACAAAATTTATTTAATTAATTATTTAAGAATTAATTAAGTGCTAGTCAGTTCGTTAACGGAATTAACTGAAATGTATAATCCAAACGATGCATTTTCCTTCTGAACAGACACCTCTTCCTGAACAGACATCGCACTGCCTATAAATTGCGAGGCATGGCTTCCTTTTCACTAACTGAAAAATCTAGAATTTTCTTCTAAAAAGTACTGCATTCTATTCGCAGTCTCTATCTCAAAATCGTAAGTGTGATTTTGCTTCGTTCTTTGAGCTCGTTGGTATCCCGCAATTAGTATTGCCACTGTTGCAGGAAGGTTTATTCCGTTTAATCCGTAGAGGATTTAATCCATTACCTTGACAACTTGTGAGGGGGTTAAAATTCCTTAAAGACGCACAAGGAAATTGTGGACTCGGAATATTTCATATCATTTGCTGATTTTCTGTTTCTTCTAACAGTTTCTTTTAACACAGTTTCAACAACAAACGCAAGATACTTTATGTACTGTTTTTTGTTTTGTTTTTGTTTTTGTTAAATGAGTGGAATTGGATTATTGGAACAATATTAGACGTGCTACTGTTGTCTAATCTAAGACTCAACATATATTTTGATTAAGGTGATGTGGTCCCAATTGTTTGGATGAAAATGAACATGAAAAGATACAAAAGAATGCGACATACATGATAACATTGAGGAAGTAATGATTGCTCAGCTTGCACTCTTGTTTTCAGCCTTCAGATTATTCCTACTTATCTTCTCAGCTGACCAATAGCCATTACCTGTCTTGAAATTCTGCATCAAAAGGAAGATAGTAAAGGGTGGTCTCAATTAATTCTTAAGTCTGGTTCAATGATTGAAAAATATCAAATGAATTGCTTGTCCTTTACTTAATTCTTTGTTTGCTTAGTGCATTAGCACAACATCAATGACAAACTAGAAAATTGATGATGTTCCCTTTTTGGCTATCACGTGCCCATCATATTGACTGCCTACATTTCTTGTCTCTTTAGGCAAAATGAATGGTCCATTCTGTACAATCAAAGCGTATTTGATTATCCTTTGAATACGTACAAATACGTACAAATAGCTTATAACAAAGGCAGCAGTAGCTGTATGTGCTAAAATTTCAGCTAAGTGCAAAAACACACTATATTTACCGTTGGTCAGGGCGTGGCATATGAGCAGGGTCGGAACTTTTGTCCATATTTTATATTTGTCGTAAAAATTATTAATTTATGCATATATTATTAATTTAAAATCTACTAATTAAAAAGAATTAGAATACTGAACTCATAAATTTCAAATCCTGGCTCTTGAATGGTCAACTTGCTAACTTATTCATTTGGATCCAAACTTCACGAAATCAAAAATGAGTAAGTTATCAATGACCGCTCACATATGCCACGCCCTGACCAGGGGCGAATATAGTGTGTTAGTGATGGGTTTAACTAAATTCATAACTAGTGGCACTTGAAATGTTAAGATTAAAAAAAAAATCCACAACTTTGGATGTGGAGTAAAAAAAAAAATGTGTATAAATTTATTAAAATTACAAAAATAGTAAATATGAACTCATACTTTTAAAAAATATAATGATCCAATACTAAAATTGTAGAAGTTAATTAAACTTATAAAGTTTAACTCCTGAATCCGCCTATGACGATGACACCCCGTCGCCCGCATACAACTTTATCAAGAGATCATGAAACTACTCCCTCACGAACTATAATTCCTTTTTCTATATATATATATATATATATATATTTGTACTTTAGTTTACTCATCCAAAAGGTTCAAAAACATAGATTTTCTTGAGAAAACCACTGCTTCAAACTTTTTTAGAAGTAGGATAGCAGAACTCTATGCTTTCTAGGATAGGACAATATTTAAATTTAGGGGACTAAAGAAACGAAAATCGAGGAAGTCAAAGCAAGTATTCCAAGATCCTATGAGTGCATCAAATTAATGAGTTTAAACATAAAATAAGCACTAGTTGTATTCTTTATTACTTCCTCCTGTCCACCTCAATTTCCCTTTTTATTTTAGTCCAAAATTAATATTTATTTATGTAATCAAGGAAAAATTAAATTTATTTTTCTAAAATTACACTTATGTCTTAAAAAATTTTTTACTCCTCACATTAATTATACTGCAATATTTAATTAACATTAATTTAGTCACATTAATTATTTTTATCTAGAATTTTATATTTTTTTAATGGATATACTCAATATAAATTGATAACTTATTGTGAATCGGAGGAAATAATTACTTAATACAGGAAAAAGAAGTTGGAATTCTAAGTTAAGACAATACATAGACTCCTAAGGGCCGATTTTTGTCTTTTGGGACAGTGATGGTCTGGGATCTAGGGTTTAAAAGTTCGCACCAAATGATGGGCCATCACATGGAATATTAATAATCGGGTCAATGCTAATCTTATTATATTCCTTAGTCCTCAAAACAACATAAGAGTGCCAAAAAACAATCGATATTAACCCTAATTATAGACTCAAACATGACCTGCACATGCCCTGCTCAATCCCTTCCATTAGGTTTCACAAGTCTATTTTTCGTCTCGAAACACAAAAAGAATTACCGGGATTCAGTCCCAAATTAAAAAAAAATGGTGAATTAGTTAGTTTATCTTTTTTGAGTTTAGTAGGTTGCATACATTAATACACGTAAATATTTTTTTATTCTATCAGATCAACTAAACGATAATTACAAGTGACCATTCATAATAAGTGAGATTAGTAATCTAAAAAATAAGATAGATTTCCTGCGGCCGTTAAGTGAAAACAAATTAATTTTATTTTGGTAAATATATATACTCCCTCTATGGGAGTGCATTAGAAATGGTTAATTATGAGAGCACGAAAGCACGCTCAATAATGATGTCTTCTGTAAAATTGGCATTGCTTGAAAGGGACTGTCTATGTTTGAGTTCAATTTCAACCACAGCAAAGTAAAAAAAACCATGATTAAGTTTAATAACTGCCTCAAAAAGAAAAAGACATATCGTCCTTCATTTCTACTTCTAATTGCATAATTATGTTATGAAATTCTGTCTTCTTTCTTTTCTTTTCTTTCTTATCCACTTTCTTTAAGTATTTAAAACCAACTGAAAATTTAATTCTACACACCAACTTGTACACTTCTGCATGTCCACCTTCTTCCACCTTAATATTCTCAGAATACAAACTCATCTACTCTTCTACGTCAACTTTAACCTAGGAAACCATATTTTTTTCTAAATAGCTTCCTATTATAAAGCTTTTTTTCTCTAGGCATAGAGCTTCTAGCTACGCAGCAATGGCTTCAAATCAAAGAGAAAGGTGAGCTGAATTATGAAACTTGAAGCAATAACTTAATTACTGGGAATTCATGTTTTAAGTTTAATTAATTCTGTTAGCTTTATGATTTTCTTTTGATTACTTTTTATTATGCAAATATACTTAAACTTCAAGGTAGGACAAACTGATCAAAGAAAGTTTGAGTGGCTTTGTGTCTGAAGTAGACTTCAAGTTTGGTCATTAATGCTAATATAGAGGGTTAGCCAAGGTTTCTTAGGGAATATTAGTTTATATTGCGGAGTTACAGTTATAAACTTTCTTCACGATCTACCTAGCAAGCTGGCTTTTATCAGTTTAATTATGTGAAAAGTACAGTGGACATAACCTTATACGTTACTCATAATTAATAAGAAGAATTTTCTAATGCAGTTTAGAATTAAGGTGTATTAAGAAGCTTTACTCCTTATTAAGGTGGATAACCATGCATTTACTAAATGATATTCTTTGCGCTTTGCGACCTATTACATTTATTTGAATCAATCTCATATGACGACTAGCAAAATACTTTTGTTAACCGTCTCATTTAAGGTTAAATTGTTTGACATAAAACCCTTTTATTTATTTAATTTGTCTTCAACTCACATTCCTTTTTTGTAAAATAGACGGCGGTGAGACTCGAACATCGGACCTCACGCTTCTCTTTAAGTTGAAATCGACAATAGACTTATAGCCTGTTTGGCCAAGCTTTTCAGGAGGAAAAAAAGTGCTCATGAGAAGAAGCAGAAATAGTTTTGGAGAAACAGAAAAAAAGTAACATCTTCCGAGAAATATTTTTTTGAGAAGTACTTTTGAAAAAAATACACTTAGAAGCATTTTTTAAAAGCTTGTTCAAACGCTAATTGCTGCTTAAAAGTACTTTTTAAATTAATTAGCCAAACACAAACTGGTTATCACCAAAAGTACTTTTGAAAAAAAAACTTTTGATAAAAAGTACTTATCAGGAAAAACTGATTTTTCAAGCTTGATCAAACGGACTGTTATGGTGTTAGATTTTCAACTTTGAATCTAGAAATCAGATGTAAAGAGAACTGAAGGAACATTATATTATGCTTCTCTCTCCCAAGTGGATTTCTAGGGGTATAGAGACCTAATACACTCCTTATAGGAGTACAACTTTGTCTTTTTGCATTTAATTTAATATATTTCAACCTTCACGCTAAAAGAATTATGAAAAAACTTAATGATATTAATTACAACCTTCTGTACACTTAGTTTGATCGGCTTATAATAGAAACCTTTTGCAATTAAAGAGAGAGCAGAGACCTTTTTATTTTTATTTTTATTTGAAGCCATCACCTTCAGGCTAGAGCCTTTGGTGTGGGGTTAGTCAAGACCCATACTATGTCTATATATAAACAAACGAATACAAAATAGAGGGAGACATGGACTTTACCTCTACAACCAAAAGAGACTTAGAATTATTATTTAGAAATGTCATCAGGATCAATTTCTTCTTTGGATTAGACTAAACGGGAGGTTCTCCTTAATTGTCAGCTTAGTATTTCCCAACAAATTCTTTATTTCCATCAACTGGAGATGTTCATCTAAATTTTTGCGGTTATGGTGGAAAAAGATGCATTGTTAACCTTTCAATCCAAAAACAACAAGAACAACATACACAGTGTGATCCTTACCCGATAGGCTGTTTTTCGATAAACTTTCGGCTCAAGTATATATATTACACAATGATTTTTCGAAATCACTCAATTTCATAAGTAAAACAATGTGGCCCCTTCAGAGTCATCGGTAAAATTGGAAAGATACAAAGAATATTAGCATAACTTGTGTACAAGAATGATACACACACAAATCAAGAATGGTCCAAACTAATCTTTTTTGTAAAAAAAAAAGTAGTAGAGCAACATGAGAGCTGCACAAATGAAAATACATTATCCAACATCCCAGAAATGCCAGAAGATCAAGGACAGCTTACTTTTGTCTTCAGAATACAAATTTATATACGTATTAGAAAGTCCTCTTTAGTTTTTTTTTTCCTTTTAAATACTGGTTGCCTCGTATAGAACATACAAACTTTTAGCAGGATGCCGACAATTAATACATCACATTTGAGTTTTATTATGTACACTAACTGAGGCATTTAAGAATATTTAAGTCCAAACATCATATATTTTCTATGATTTATCTTATACTTATAGAGTGACATTACTTCCAGAGATCAACTTGGGAACTTGAGGCAAGTTCTGAAGCCATTTCTTGACTCTTAAAATCATTTTGAAGCTGCAGATTCATTTGTTCAGAAGCTGGAGAGCTGGAGCAAGCAACAGCAGATGTCTCCATTTTGCTGCAGCCATCTTCTTGACTTAATTGAGATGCAACAAACTTGTCGAGTACTCGCCAATCGGTCACTTGATCCACTGCTTGATGATCATAGTTGTTATTAGTGTTATAAATTGAGTTGGGCAGTACCATTTGATTCAAATTGCTTCCATAAGATTGAGGTACTTTTGGTGACTCTAATTGAGGAAGTTGGAGAAATGCATCATTAGGAGGCTGTTGCATATTATTGGTGTAAGCTAACTGAGGATTGTGGTATGCAGTTACACAATATGGATTTGGAAAACGACGTGGAGAGTCGAAATCTGGCATGAAATTAGAAACTTGGTCATCGTTATACCAACATAGTGACTCGTGCTCTCCTTCTCTCCTCATTGTTGTTGCTAGTTTTTTCTTGAATACTCTACACACTGCCCAACCTTCTTCCTGTAGGTGCAATATCATGGACAGCATAATATTAGAATATCGAGTTTAAGTTCTGCGCACTAACCATGTAAATAATTGTAACACTATTAGGTTCAGTTGATCTACAACAACGTACAGGTAAATTTGAACATCATACATGATATAGTAATTTAACAACCTACTATAACCGGTTAAATTAAACATGCAGTATATACTGCCACTATATATAACTTAAAACTGTAGACATAGTAATTTCCTTTCTGATAATATTAGCTTTAGTTTGTATGGTTCTTGAATTAGACCTGCTTTATATTTTGAGACATTACTTATAAATGCACGCCGATCGAGGAAAAATGGGAAGGTAATGATTTTTATAAGCATCTTAACTATTTGGGTGCCTAAAAAATCTATAGACCTATTCTAGCCAAGGTCATCAAAACTTAATTGCAATGATCTCATGTCATAAATTAATTGAAGAAAATGAGGGCGTTTTTTCCAACTTTGATTAACTTAGAACTGGCCCTCTTTTTCTATAGTCAGTGATAGTTATTACACATTTCTGTAGCTAATCTTAGGGAAATGTAACAAGGGGAAGAAATAAATCTTCACAATTCAAGATTTCTTCAATTGCAATAGTTTTGAGATACGTTGCATGTGATCAAAGATTTAACAAGTATTTTGGTTTAGAATACTTGCCTGAGTAGGGCCATTCTCATTTGTTTCAAGTCTGTACTCATGCATAATCCAATCAGATTTTTGTCCATTTGGTGCTCGACCTTTATAAAATACCAAGGTTTTTCTCATTCCAATCAAAATATGCTTACGATAAATAGCCTTATCTCTTCCAGTAGCTTTCCAAAATCCAGCTTTTGTAGCTCTATTTGTACGAGTTCCAGTTGGATACTTCTTGTCTTTATGACTAAAGAAGTACCAATCACTCTGCTCTTCAGTTCCTATCTTGCACAGTTCTGATAAAATCAAATGATAACAGTAAGTACAAGACCATTATTTTTATCTAGGGTTATGTATATTAGTAACCTTATGTTGCTCGGACTCTCCAAAATCCTGCCGCACTCGTGTCGGATCCTCCAAAAATGTATTACTTTATAGGATCCGACACACGCACCTGGTTTACATGACTTTCAGAGAGTCCGAGTAACATAGTTAGTAACTACCTTGAAGATCCCATGGCTCGATTTTATAAAGGTCAATTTCCTTAATGACATCAAGGTCGATTATTTTTGAAGCAATCTTTTTCCTGAGGTAATAATCAACTAATTCTTCATCTGTGGGGTGGAATCTAAAACCTGGAGGAACATGTGTAAACGAATTCATGTCTTCCCTCCACAAATCAAGACCTGCATTAGAGCGAACACAGCAATATTAGCTTCAATATCTCTAAGGAAAATTAAAGTGAAGATTTTGTCTTATTCTTTTCGGGCATTAATAGGAAAGCTTATAACTGTGTATTACATAATTTAAGCTTCAAAGAAATGCGTACAAACGCAACGAAGTTAGAGTACAGTGCTTCAAAGGGAAAAAAAGACAATGGAAAATTAAAAATTGACACATAACATGTCATATTTTTCAGTCCATAAGTGATGAAATTAAGAACAAGTAAGCAAAAGAATATAACATCTAGGACTCAAATTTCCTAAAAATATCAAAACTAGGGGTCAAACACCAATTCACTTCATTGTTTGAAAATTAAAAAACAGTTTTCAAGCAAAAACTCATGCTTTAACAACATAGACATGAAAAGTCAAGGATAGAATTACATAAATTCCACAGCTTATGGAGAAGATTGTTCATTTTAAATTTTCCATGTGCATCTATGGGTAATAATAATTCTTTCAAAAAACTCATGGAATATACTTCATGAGTTAGTACTTTTTAAGTTTTTGTACAGTTAATTAATTTGTTTTTCTTCTTCAATTTTAGCTAGGAGAATTGTTGATTAAATTAAAATTAAACAGTTTCATGCGTAGGATTCTATAGCAAACGAGCATACATAAGGATTTTCCTAGAAGTATTCATATACAACTGAAAAACAAGATTGCATCTTGAAGAAGGAAGGAGGAATATAAAAGTTCAAGCCTAAGTTTGAAAATTTCAAAAATGAATTTCGATATATTATTTCAGTTTTTCAATGTTACAATAGTTCCATGCATAGTATTTTATTGTACTCCATAAAGATGAAAAAATAAGTTAAAAACAAGAGCAGCAGGAGAAGAAGAAAGAATTTGAGGAACCAAAATACAGAGAAAACATATGATTGGATAAAGGGGATACTAAAATTATCTTTTTCCACACATTTTTAGACCAAACTACAAAATCAAAAGAAACTTACGCATGCTTTATTATATCAAAGTGGAATAAAAATGATAATTTAAGGGTTTTTTTTAGTATCATCGTCTTATCATACATATACTAGATTTGCATTCTTGCCTTAAACTATCTAGTAACAGGTGAAAAACAAAAGATATTCAATGGTGATAAACCGTAGAAAACTTAAAGATGACTCCCATAATATATCTACACTGAGTTTCCTATTTAAAACCGGATATCAAGCCCTAAAAGTACAAAAAGTAAAAACAAATTTAACTATACTTATAAATCACCTTGAAACTATGACAGTAAAAATCCAAATTGAAAAAACACAAATGAAGAAAAAACAAAGCAAAAAAAAAGTATTCCTACGTAAAATTGTAAGAAAACACGTATGTTGAAAATAAACACTAAAAGTAAATGATGTATGTCGAGGAGTTTTGTTTTGTCAACTTTTGTGGGGATAAAAGCATGAGAGCTCTAATCACTTGAAGATGGATGTGGCTAAAACTACTCAAGTTTGCTTTAGCCTGAGGCATGAACCCTGAATGAAACAAGTACAATAAGTATAATGTTTCCTCCACTCATAAAGTAAAATACTGTGTAATCAATTTTTTTTTAAAAATACCTTTTCTTTTTTCAACTATAACGTACGTAAAAACCACACATTCGCAAAGAAGTGCAACAATAAGAGGCTTATTAACATCCAAATAGTGCTAATTAATCAAAAGCATGCACATCTATCCTAAAATTTTTGTCTACTTTATTTTATACTCCCTCCGTTCCAATTTATGTGAACTTGTTTGATTGAGCACGAAATTTAAGAAAAAATAAGACTTTTGAAATTTATGGTTCTAAACAAGTCAAAAAGAGGGCCAGAGTATTTGTATAGTTATGAAATCTTCTCATTAAGGATAGAATTCTAAGTTTAAGCAAAATTATTTTCAAATTTAGAAAGAGACCATTCTTTTTGGAACGAACCAAAAAGGAAATGGATTCACATAAACTGGAACGTAGGGAGTAAAACTTTTAGAAATTTGAAATTGCAAAGAAGAAGAAGAAGATAAATAAGATCTAGGTAGTGAACAAGTATTTCATGAGAACAAGAAGTTTTAAATATTTTTGTGATACATTTACAGTACCATGAAAAAACAATCTTCATCCAAGTAAAAAAATAAAAAAAAAGAAGTGATCAAAGAAGAAGAAAATGAGAAGATGACTAGACAACCTTTACAATGATCCTCTAGAGTTGTTCTTGCGTTGATCTGATTCTTTCAACTCTTCTATTCAGATTTGAGATCAATATAATCCAAGTCAGTATAAAGGGATATGTAGAAAACAGTTGTTTTCTGCCTCTCACTCTCTCTTTTAACTTTTGAAAAAATACATTGAAGCAGACAAAAAGAGAAGCAATATTTGAGAGGTTTTTATATCTTTATACTAATTCCCACTGCCTTGGGAATTGAATAACTCTAACTCTCATAAAACCTTATGGTCCTCATAAAATGATCAGATCCCAAAGAAAAGTAAGAGCAGATGAAAAAGGGGGAAGAAAAACAAACACCTTTTTATTCCTGAAGAGGAAAGAAAAAGATGAGCTAGAAACAATAGGGTTTCAACAGAATGACTGATAAATATGCAAATGAGAATATAATGTAAAGCTCCTATATCATTCTTTCTCTTTCTTTTCTTCTTCCTTTCTCTCTATATATAAAAGCAACTATTTCTATATATTTTCTGTCACCTTATCTCTTGAAGAGAAAGCTAAGATCATTGCAAAAAGATTTGGGAGGCGGAAAAAATGGTGGCTGAGCCTGAAGCACACAGGTTTCTCCACCACCACCAGTTCTTGATTGAGACAAAAATAATTTTTTTTTTTAAAAACAAATCTTTTTGTATGTTTCGTTTGATCAAAGAGCTATATTGAGAGAGAGAGAGAGAGAGAGAGAGTGAACGTCAGAAAGCTGAGGGCATATTTGCTAAGCCTTATTAAAGGGTAGACTCCATAGACCATAAGACAACACACCCGACCAAAAAGAGGATGTATTTGTTTATCTTATTTGTTAGGTTATAAAATAGTGTTGTTGGTGACATAATCATTTAATCAAATATGTACACACTATTTACACCATAATTGTAAGGGGTTGAAGAGGAAGAAGAAGCAACACTTCTTACCAAAAATAAATTTACTACTAACATTTTACTGATTTTTTCCTCTGATTTTTCTTTGTAAAAATATATAGGAAGTGAATAATTTGACCACTTGGAGTCTCTACGTACTCAGGGCGTTTTTAGTACGAAGAAATAAGTCAATTTCAAACAATCAAACAGAAAATACATATATTTTTCTCGAAAAATATTTCTTATTAAAAGGAGAAAAATAGATTTTCTTCGTGTATGTTTTTCTCTGTTAACTCATTTGAAATATTTCTGAGTTTTAGAGAGTATTGAATGAGACAAAGTCTTTTTGGGAAAACATTTTTCGAGAAATATTTTAAGTCGTACCAATTACCTTCAGTATTTATAATTGCGTCTCTATTTCCCCGTCAGATTTACTGCTTTTAATTCATTCCTGATTGGTTTTCCGTGGATAAATCATGCTTAATTCTGGAAGCTATTAAAGAACCACTGCTGAAAGTCAAGTAGGTTCAAAAAGGCCTAATTTACAGCAATATATTTCCAATTATATTTCCTTAACTTATATACAGATATAGAGGTTAAGAACATGCTCTATGTAAATAATTAAATTGTTGGATTTCCTTTGCATATAATGTAATGATAAAGTTGATACAAAAATTATTTTAAGTCCTAAGTTTGAATCCCAGGTGTAGTATTCTACCACTTTTTTTTATCTCCTAGTTAAAGTTTTTATCTTCCCTACGAATTTAGCGGGATCAGTATTTAATACTATAAACTAATCGATGCTTTTTAAAAATCTTAAATCTTTTTGAGTGGAGGGCTGGATATGAGAATGAGAATCGAATGTTATATAGTCACACTTTTCTATAAAAATATCTTTATTATAAAAGCCAAATTTTTTCGGAACTAAATTTTATGTTCTGTTATAATATATATTTTCTATATTAGATATTCGCTATAACATCTAAAACTATCTGAAACAAACGAGGCTGTTATAAAGAGGTCTAACGGCATATGTATGACCAATGTAGTAACTCCATTCGTTAATACGCGACCACTTTGGTGATGGCATTGAAGTCTCTTCTACTTTTTTTTTTAACTGTAATAGTTGGAAGGGAATAAAAAAAGATATTATCTTGTGTATGATTTTAAATAAAGTTTTTTTTTCATGCCTTTCTGGTATGATTTTTAATTGTCACCCATTAGAATAGATACTTTTTTTTGTAATTTTATTTAAGCAATTTCCTCCTTTTTTGAAACAAACAGCCGCGTTTAAGGTTTAAGGTTAGTTGTGCATACAACTGAAAGCTAACCATCAAAATTATAAAATAACTTTCCTGTATTAATAAAAAAGAAAACTGATCACCACGGGTTATGGTGGGATAGATAAGATTCATCAACTATTAATTAGAGATTTCGGGGAGTTTTGAGAATGAAAAAATGCTGATAAAACGAACTTTATGCGAAGCGAATCTAAATTAGTTAGACCCAAAAATGAGTACCAGACATTCGAAGTGAAAATTGAAATATATTAGAAAAAGGTTAGTTTTTGCAATGGTCTCCCACTACGGGCTCTATATTGTTCATCCTTCTGTGCAAACACAACCAAAAAGTGGACTGAGCTCAAGCCCCTTTCTCAATTACAATACTCTTGACTTTTTCTGCGCAATAATAATTAAATACCATATATTAAACTTATAAGGAAAATTATAAATAAAAGATTGCAAAAAGTTACTACTATGAAAACAAAAGAAAGCTTTCGTGAGGTTTAACATTATAAAATTCAAAAACGTGAAATAAAATGCAACTTCACGCGTCCTCTGGTTGGTTGGGTCTACAATTTAATAACATTTCTTTTTCCCCAAAGGACCATACCCTACAGACCGACCCAATACACATTGAAAGAGACTCCTCTCCAAAAAAAAAAAAAAAAATTAACGTTTCTTTTTAAAAAAATAAAACTTGAAAATTAAAATTATAAATAAAAATAATCCAGCGAGGCAGAAACAGCTTTAGGTCAGCCAATGTGTGAGCTAAGGGGTCCGTGCCCGTAACGGTGGAGAGTGGGTCCCGTTGTAACAGAATGATGGCTGTATATTTTGGGGTTAGTTACTTACGTGGCGGCAGTTAATGGTTCGGCGTGGGTTAATCCTTGATCATTAAGCTCACAAACCTGGCTTTGTTTTTCTGGAGGACTGTCCCACAGCCTTATCTTCCAACAGGAATTGCTTTAACTACTCCCCTAAAGCAGTTCATTAACTATTTATATTATTATTCCTAAGAATATAATGCTCATTAGTTATACACCATCAGCATAAATTAATATAACAATGAGTAATTCTTCGAAATGAGTACGGTAATAATCTCAATAAATAGAGCAATAACATGCTACAATATGTTAATTAATTGTTTTAAAAACATAATTTGTTTTATATTATCACTAATATAAACTAAATTTATTTATTATTAATTATAAGGCCTCAAATAGTTAGAATTAAGTGTTATATATGAGTTTGAATGTCATGATTTGAAAGCAGAGGCAGATGCAGCATTGTTGCACTGGGCTGAACCTAGTATTTTCGATGCAAAAATATGCATAATTTTATATAGTAAAAGATTCATTCAAATTGAAACAAGTAGAAGGCCTGAACCCATTGTATATGCATAAATTTATATCAAAGATTCATTCAGATTGCAACAAGTAGAAGGTCCGAATCCATCATTTTAAGAGCATAACGGGTTCAAAACTAAAAAATTTTAAGGTTGAAGTTATAAAGTTTAACTGCTGAATCCGCGATATGTTGCTGGCATTACATAATTGACTTATAAAATATGCAAAAAGAAGACAAAGGTGTATGTTAACATGGTGACAAGTGTACCTACATAATGTTAAAATAAATAATCACAAGTGCTTGTGCGTGCCGATTAGGTAATACCCAACCCTTCACTTTAGCTGTTAAAAGGGCCTGTTCTCCGCCTATGGTTGAGGAGAAAAGGCCATTTCATATAATTAAAGATTCTTCCCTATAGTTTTCTAGTTTTCTTTGCTCATGAATCAGAGTTAAACTAAGGTTTTCTCAAGTTTTGTTTTAGTATAGAAGTGAAGCAAAAGTTACAGACGTTATACAAAGGTCATCAGGCCAACCTACCATCGCTTATGTGGCAGCCCGTTCTGAGATTTAAGTTCTTGTATCAAAGCATCACTAGTATAATTAAAATATGCCCTTTTTGTTTTTACTTTTTAAGCCACTTAATTAATTAAGTTAGTACGTAGTGGAAAAGTTACACCATTTCAATAGGAATTAACAAGAAGTTGTGACAATTAACTGTTGTTAACTAGGTAAATTTCTTAGTTGATTCTTGCTTGACTGCATCACACGTACATGCACTTAAAAAATTATGGAACATCATTGTATTTATGTCATGGTGTGCTACAGTAACACTATTTTGGCAAGTTAATGTGATACATGCAGCAAAAGATGATAAGTACATTTACACAAAAAGAACTCTTCTAGTTTTACTTTAATCATTTTGATTTCTATCATTGTATGTATACGTAGTCATGTAACTTTGGCACAATGAAGGTTGAAAAAATGAATTAATTATGAAAAATTATCATCACGCCTTGAAAACTGAGAAAACAATATTGGCTCTTTTATATTATTTTATGCTACAACGAAACCTTTCTATAATAGCGTATACGGCAAAAATCGGGCTCGTTCCTTGCGTGACTGATCGAGGCTGGAACGTGATGGATTAAGGTTCGACCTCGAATCATATTAAACCGAGATGCGAATTTATATCGTCAAGCTCGAGCCACCGGGACCGAACAAAATCGAGATCGAGTAAAATTTGCTGAGCCGGATAACAGAAAAATGAAATATCCGTGATCGAGCGTAGATCACGGCGGAGATCTCGACACGTATCAAGGAAAGGCCGATTAATTAGCCAATCATAAGGTTTCTTACTTCATTTTGAATTGTAAAAAGAGCAGGACTCCCCTACTATATAAAGGGGGTCTGATCATTTGTAAAACACATCACATTTACGCAATACAAAGCAATACACTGTCTTTTTCCAGCTTTCATTATCTTGTTACTATGTTCTTATATTAGTTGAAACTTTTCTTCGTTCAAGGGTAATCGAACTCGAGGGCCAAGGTTATTCGATTCGTTTGGTTTGCATTTATCTCTTTTATAGTCAATTTCAATATTAATATATTTTCTCAATTTGTGCCAAGTTATATCACGTACCCTTAAAACCGCGTACAAATTCAATTGTTATTTGTTTTTAGGCTAAACAGTTTGGCGCCCACCGTGGAGCTAAGGATAACAGTGATTGTCTGGTACTAACTTTCATAATACACACTATTTTACATTTGTTCTTGTGAGTATCTTTGATTCCAGTATCAGAATGCCGAACTCTCAAGCAGCACCCGTACACGTGGACAATGACTTCGATCACCATGACGAGAATGACAACATAGAACCAGGGAACGATGTACCTCCAGTTGGCCTCGATGGAGTTCCGGCTGTAGATCTAGTCGATGTCAGCTCGCATGTAGCCATCAATGCAAATTTGGCCGTCGATTCCGAGAGTAGCATCCGAAGGGATGTTCGATTGGCCGCTTAGAGCACACATGGCGGCGAAGAGGGCGGAATCAGCCTTCGGGTAATCTTCGAGATATTGCAGGCTCAACAAGCTGTGATAGGCCAGCTCCAAAACCAAAATCATGCACCAAGCAGGATCGAGCCCAAGCCTTCCTAGGAAGTTGTTCAGAGGGTCAAATCGGTGTCAAGGAAACCGAACGAGAATAAAGCTGGGGCCTATCTTGCAATCATAAAGATGCTAGAGGAACTAACAAAACGAGTTGAGTCAGGGGAAAAGAAGATCGAAGCAAACGGCAAAAAGGTGGAAACTTATAACTCCAAGGTTGATCAAATCCCGGGGGCACCACCAATATTGAAGGGTTTGGATTCCAAAAAGTTCGTACAAAAACCTTTACCCTCGATCGCGGCTCCTAAACCGATACCTAAGAAGTTCCGCATGCCCAAGATTCCTAAGTACAATGGGACGACCGACCCAAACGAGCATGTCACCTCTTACACATGTGCAACTAAAGGTAATGATCTAGAGGACAATGAGGGAGATATGATATGGTACCACAATTTACCACCTAACTCTATTGATTCTTTTGTTATGCTTGCAGATTCTTTTGTAAAGGAACACGCCGGAGCCATTAAGGTCGAGACTAGGAGGTCGGACCTCTTCAAGGTAAGGCAGAAAGATAACGAAATGCTCAGAGAGTTTGTGTCTCGGTTCCAAATGGAACAAATAGATCTACCATCGGTCGCCGATGATTGGACCGTTCAAGCTTTCACCCAAGGACTCAATTTACGAAGCTCAGTGGCTTCACAACAGTTGAAATAGAACTTTATTGAATATCAAGTTGTTACCTGTGCCAATGTACATAATCGGTATCAATCAAAGATTAGAGTCAAAGACGACCAGTTGGGAGCTCCTTCCAGGTTCGTATATCCTATCAGGCCCGTTGATAGAATCGAGAGGGGAATTGATCGAGAACTAAGGTTGAACAGGGACGATACCAGCCGTATAATGGAGATCATAGGAGTAACAAATCTGGGCGCAACCCTGTATGAAGTGAGATGAGAAATGACCGAGGCCAGAGCTCTCGAGGGCTCATGAGAAAGAATGGTTTCGACAAGCATACCAGACCTAAAGAAGCACCACGATTGTCAGAATATAACTTCAATGTTTGCGCATCCGCCATCGTATCAGCTATCGGACACACCAAAGATACTAAAACGAACTCGCGATTACGTACCAGAAGGAACTTTGACCTTCAACAACGAGGATGTACAAGGAATCATGCAGCCCCATAACAATGCACTGGTAATATTAGTACTCATAAATAAGAATCGATTTAAATGTGTGTTAATTGATCCAGGTAGTTCGGCCAACATCATTCTATCAAGGGTCGTAGAATAGCTCGGCCTACAGGACCAAGTTGTGCCCGCGGTCCGAGTGCTAAACGGATTCAACATGGCTTGTGAAACTACTAAGGGAGAAATAACTTTGCCAGTGAACGTAGCCGGGACCATCCAGGATACCAAGTTCCATGTGATCGAGGGTTATATGAGGTATAACGCGCTGTTCGGGAGACCATGGATCCACAACATGAGGGCAGTTCCCTCGACCCTTCACCAGGTTCTAAAATTCATGACACTAGAGGGAATCAAAAAAATCTACGGGTAGAAACCCGCCACAAAGGAAATGTTTGCCGTTGACGAAATGATTCCAATATCGACACTCTCATCACTGAAGGGGTCAAATTTGAATGAAAAACAGGAAGCCAAATAGCAATCACAGACGTCGGCCTCAACCTAACTAGAAAAGCAGGGGATTGGTGAATATTATGATTACGGGGTCCCTAGATCCTTAATAGTTCTAGATGACTCCAACGCTACCAAATCGATGGTCGAAGAGCTGGAGCAAGTCATACTAATCGAAAATCTGCCCGAACGAAAGGTATACATAGTCACGGGGTTGACTCCTGAGCTTAAGAAAAAACTTATTCAATTTCTTATAACTAACATGAATTGTTTTACTTGGTCCCATCTCGACATGACAGGGATCCCACCGGAAATCACCACCCATAAACTAAGTTTGGACCAGAAGTTCCATCCGATGAAGCAGAAAAAAGACCCCAGTCCAAGATCAAGTATGCCTTCATCAAAGACGAAGTAAGTAAGCTTCTTAAACTAGGATCCATCAAGGAAGTAAAATACCCCAAATGGATAGCAAACGTAGTAATAGTCCCTAAGAAAGGGAACAAACTAACAATGTGTGTAGAATACAAGATTTAAATAAAGTATTCCCTAAGGATTCTTTTCATTTGCCTAATATCGATAGCACGATCGATGCTAAGGCCGGCCACGAGATCCTCAATTTTCTCGATGCCTATTTCGAGTACAACCAAATACAAATGAACCTGGATGATCAGGAAAAGACCTCGTTCATCACTAAACATGGTACCTACTGCTATAAAGTATTTGAATTAAAACATACTGGTGCCACTTACCAACGCCTAGTAAACTGGATATTTGAAGAACAAATAGGGAAATCTATGGAAGTTTACGTTGATGATATGTTAGTCAAGTCCCCGTGAGCAGAGGACCATTTGAAGCATTTGGAGGAAACCTTCAGTATATTAAGGAAATACAACATGAAGCTGAACTCGGAAAAAACGCGTTCGGGGTCGAGGCAGGCAAATTTCTCGGGTTCATGGTATCCAACTGTGGAATCGAGATCAACCCCGACAAGATCAAAGCTATCGAGGAAATCACGGTAGTAGACAACGTAAAGGTCGTGCAGAGGTTAACCGAGTGCATAGCCGCCTTGGGGCGATTCATCTCGAGGTCCTCCGATAAGAGCCATCGATTTTCTCATTGCTGAAGAAGAAAAATAACTTCACATAGACTCCAGAATGCCAGTTAGCCTTGGAAGAGCTTAAACGATACTTAACGAGCCCACCACTGCTTCATACGCCGATGGCAGATGAATAGTTGTACTTATACTTGGTAGTATCGGAGATAGCAGTAAGTGGAGTCCTAGTCCGGGAAGAATAAGGTACGTAATTTTCGATTTATTATGTTAGACGGACCTTGGACGGGGATGAAACTAGATATTTCCCACCTAGAAAAATTGGCGCTCGCTTTGATAAGCGCCTCTAGAAAACTAAAACCGTACTTTCAATGCCACCCTATATATGTTGAAACAACTTATCCATTACGAAATATTATGCATATTTTGGGACGGTTGGCCCAATGGGCCGTAAAAATCAGCGGGTATGATATTGAATATCGACCCCGAACAACCATTAAGTCTTAAATTTTGGTAGACTTCATGGATGACTTCACGCCGGCCCTTACCCGAGGTCGAAAGAGAGTTGTTGGTGAATTTGGGTACGTCCTCGGGAATCTGGCCCCTTGTTATGGACGATGCATCAAATGCAAAGGGGTCTGGACTCGTTATCACAATAAAACTGCCCACGGGCATCGTGGTTAAACAATCTATTAGAACTGTGAAATTGACTAACAACGAGGTAGAATATGAGGCCATGATTACAGGTCTCGAACTAGCCAAAGGCTTTGGAGCGGAGGTGATCGAATCCAAATGCGACTCCCTCCTTGTGGTGAATCAGGTTAATGGAACCTTCGAAGTTAGAGAAGAACGAATGCAAAGATACCTAGATAAGTTACAAGTAACTTCGCATCGATTTGAGGAATGGACTTTGCAGCACGTGCCTCGAGATCAAAATAGTGAGGACGATGCCCTCGCAAACTTAGGGTCATCGGTCAAGGACAACGAGCTCAATTCGGGGGCCGTCGTGCAACTCATGAGGTCAATAGTCGAAGAAGGCCACACCGAGATAAACTCTACAAGCTTGAGCTAGGATTGGAGAAATAAGTACATAGAGTATTTGAAGACCGGAAAACTTCCTTCAAATCCAAAAGAATCGAGGGCCATGCGCACGAAGGCAACACGATTCACTTTGTCTGAAGACGGAACCTTGTTCAGAAGAATGTTTGATGGTCCACTAGCGATATGTCTGGGACCGGGAGATACCAAGTATGTTCTGGGGGAAGTTTACGAGGGCACTTGCGGAAATCATTCTGATACCGAATCATTGGTTCAAAAGGTAATCAGAGTCGGCTATTACTGGATCGACATGGAAAAAGATGAGAAAGAGTCTGTTCAAAAATGTGACAAATGCCAAAGACATGCACTGATGATTCACCAACCCGGGGAACTACTCCATTTGGTCTTGTCACCATGTCCAGTCATGATGTGGGGATTAGAAATTATTGGCCCTCTTTCATGGGCACCTAGTAAAGCTCAATTTATTTTATTTATGACTAACTATTTTTCGAAGTGGGTTGAAGCATAGGCCTTCGAGAAGGTTAGGGAGAAGGAAGTCATCATTTGAGACCACATCATATGTTGGTTCGGGATGCCAACCAAAATTGTGTGTGACAGCGTGATACAGTTCATCGGCAGCAAAGTAACCAAATTTCTCAAAGATCATAAGATCAAAAGAATCCTATCAACAACTTATCATCCTAGCGGGAACTGGAAAGCCGAATCGAGCAACAAAAACATCATCCAAAATCTTAAGAAGAGGCTAACCGACGCTAAAGGAAAGTGGAAGGAAATTTTGTCCGAAGTTCTTTGGGCATACCGCACAACCTCGAAATCTAGTACCGAGGCTACCCCATTCTCATTGGTTTATGGCGCAGAAGCTCTAATACCGGTTGAGAGTGACTTCTTCCGCTGACTAAGGTGTTTCGTTTGTGAGTTTGCAACATCCGAAAAGACGTCTCTCTTCCATTCGCAAAGTCGGAGAGCCAAGCATCAGGTTTCGATATGCAACAAAGGAATCAAATGACGAGGCCATGAATACGAGCCTGGAACTATTGGATGAAAGGTGTGAAGCCTCCCTCATCCGATTGGCTGCCCAAAAACAACGTATTGAGAGGTATTACAATCGGAGAGCCAATCTTTGATATTTTAATGTCGGGGGACTTAGGGCTTAGGAAATTCACCCTAAACACCCGAAATCCAAACGAGGGGAAATTGGGTCCAAATTGGGAAGGACCATATCAGATTCTAGAGTCACCGAAAAGTGGTCCTATAAGCTCGGAACGATGAACGAAGAATAACTACCGAGCAATTGGAATATATCTCACCAAAAATGGCATTACTGCTAAGGTACGACCCCATTTCATTTCCTTTTTATTTCAGACTAACACTTACAGGTGGTCAACGAGAAGCGACACGTGTTGCTCTCATTTTCCCTTAGACCGATTTTGTCCCAAATGAGTTTTTTGGAAATGTTTTTAACGAGGCAACAATAAATCGTGCTAACTTATAATCAAGCCCGATTACAAATCGACACCGAAGATCAATTCCAAAATATCTGAGGTTCTTTTGAAATCAACCTTGAATGCTAGGGGGCTACCCTCAGATATGCATTACCTTCAAATATCAACTCTAGCGAGGAAACTACTTCAAAAAGGAAGGGTCTCGATAGATAGGATTTATTGTAAGGGCCAAACGGTCAAAACGAATCTTGTCCACGTAGATTGCTCGGGCCCTGGCATAAAATATATACACATTGATATTTTATACGTCAATACCACAAGAGGGGAGGTGATTTGTGTGGTGTCCAATTGTCGAGTGTTGTCTCAATAGAAGAACCTGGTTCTTCTTGGTGTTCCAACTTCTACTAGTGCGAAATAATAAATGCAGTAAAGTAAAAACATAGAGATTTTTACGTGGAAAGCACCCGGCTCAAAAGGTGAAAAAACCACGACCTACTCCTCAGTAGGATTTTCCCAAACTCTTCACTACAACTCTGAGACAAACAACATTTACAAAATAAACTCTTTTGTAAACCTAGGACTAACTCTAATCCCTTTGTAGCAAACTAGCCCCTAGCTATATGCGACAAGATTCAAGTTAACTCTAACTTGAACAATGTGTACCTATTACAATTTCTTCTAATAAAGCTGAAAGATACAATATTACAATATTAAATCACCTACTACAACCAACTAGACTCGAAAGACAAACTGATGGAACTGGTTCTTCTAGCTGGTCAGTAGCCTTTGTATCGCATAATGATTCTGCTTGCAAATTTTCTCTGGTAATTTTGCCTTCAGTTCTTGCTTCAATTCTGTCTGTGTGCGAATGATTCTTCAGTAGGAATACTTCAACATTATATAGCGCCAGAAGTTAAGATGTTCTTGTTTAGTTCTAATGCAACTCTTCCTTGGTGGAAGAGTTTGTATTTATCTCAACTTCCTTCCTTTATTTCTGTCCTTCCTGAACTCGAATTCTAACCCCTTATCAATTTGCAACCTTTTCGCATTAGGAGACAACCTTTTAGTTCATGGATAATTCACAGACCACGTTTATCTCATGTGCATGTACGATTCTTGTGCCAATTGGTTCGTTCGAGATGTTTACCTTGATAGACCTAGTTCAACTGGGTAGGCATTTGTCAATCTTCAAAATCATGCAGTGACTTGGGTCAACAAATTCCCCCTTTTTTATGATGACAAACTCTGTGCTCAACCCTGTATAAACTTCAAACACTTTGTATGGTTTTAAGCATTTATCATGGAGAAAGCAGGTTCATTAGGTTATAAATATCACAACTTTTGAAATTTAAAAGGCACATATCATATCTTCCCCCTTTTGGCATCATCGAAAAGTTGCAAAATGATAAACCTACCAGAGTTGTTAACAATTACTCAAGGCCATTGAGGCAACTGCAGGTGCAAACATGATTAATCATCAAAGGAAACCAATAAATGTAAGCTATCTAAGAAACTGAGACAAGTCAATAAAAAAATAGCAGAATTCATTGATTAGTACGCAAGTCAAGCACTATACAAAAAAACTAAAGCAGTCACTACCATGAGATAAAATAACAAAAACAGAAACAGAACAACTGGGCAAAGAGGGGTTTTGGTAGCTCTGGAATTCCTAAGGTTGGGAAGAGGCAGATGAGGTTGGGGTCTTTGCTTGAAGGAGAGAAAANTCAACCTCATGAAGGCGAGAATTCAATCGAAGGATCTCCGCATCCTTTATCTCTCCTTCCTGCACCAATGACCTGACTTTGCTATTGACTGGCTGCTTTCTAGATGAACCAGGTTCATCCTCAGGAACATTGACAATATAATCACATGTCAGCAAAGTTCTTCCCAAAATAATCCTTAGCAGTAGCCATCTCAGCTTTCTTCATAGGAACCGCAAAGTGGGCAAGCACATCTGTCAGAATAAATCCATAAGGAATAGCGTGTGCTTTGGTTCCATTTACAACTCTGTCCAAAAGGTGGATGAAAGCTGGCTAATTAATCTGCTTTCCCCTATATAGGCACTCCATAAGTGTTACGTCCATGTAACTGGCAATGTGTCTACGCTCTTGTCTTGGCAGCAGAAACTTAATCACAAATTCGAAGAGTATCTTGTTCAGGGGCTACATTTCACTCTTGAACACTGGCCTTGGCTCAATGTCCTTCTCATTTTCACAAAAGAATCTGGTGATGTTGATAGCTGCGGCCATTCCATCGAGACTTGCCCATCTTTGCCGAGTTTAATCGTCATATCCCTCAGCATGGATATTCAGAATCTCTCCCAGCTCCTTTGCATCAAATGTGATCTGAATCCCCTTGACTGTGAGGTTACCCTGCCATCCTTCATACTTGCATTGGCCATAAACTCCACCAGTTCATTCCTTGCCATCCTTCCTTCCAGGTGAAGGACCATGTCCTTCCATCCCTGCACATCCAGTGCATTCAACAAAAAGATCATTCCTGATTATTCCAGATCTCTCACCAACTTTCCTTTAAGAATAGTACGCTTGCCAAACATGGTGAGTTTGTCATATTGCTCACCAGATATTTCCTCTTCTCCTCCACTCCATTATCTTTCTTCTTCAACAACCTTCACTTTGTTTGAGGAAGCCTTAGCCTTCTTGGGTTTGGGTGTCTCAACCACAACTGGAGCCAGCTGCTCCTCTTGATGGACCAGGTCCATCGTCTCATCAACATCAACAGCCTCAATAGGATCTCCTAACTTTGCCTTTTCCTTGGAAGCTTTCGTTTTCTTGCTCTCTCTCAAATCCCTCTCTAACTCCTCTTCTCCTTGTCGAACAATACTTCTTGTAGCACGAACCTTTGTCGCAGAAACATCAGCAGATATTGAAACTTTTCTTTTCTTTTGGGGTAGTAGTTTTCTTTGATTTTGAAGTTCTTTTCCTCTTGGGATTGTAGTACTCCCCCAACTTCCTCAACATCTCAGCCAAAGTCTCCTCGACAGATGAACCAGGTTCATCTGTTGATTTTTGTAGGCTCTCTAAACCCGCTGCTGCTTCCCCAACAATATTTCCCCCTAAATCTGTGACTTCTTTTTCATTTATCACAGGAGTGGGGCCAGAAATAGCCAACGTGGCACCATCCTCCCCAGATCCCCTTACAAAACCTCATTCTCCCCCTCTCTCAAGAATTTTTCCCTGTTTTCTTTGCCTATCTGGCACTTCTACATCAACCACTGACCCAACCAACACAAACCTGTTTTCAGTAGTAGCAATTTCAGATTCAACTTCAAGATTACCTTGCTCAAAACTGGATGAACCTAGTGCTTCATCCTCATTAGCGTATTTGAAGGATTCACTTGAAGATTCAGACATATGAACCTCGCTGGATTTAAGAATTTCCTCCAAGAATTTTACACGAGAGCCAGAAACAGCTGATTTTCTGGACAAAACTTTTACTCTTCATGCCCTGGGGGCTGGAGGGTTAGGTGTGGGTTCAGGAGTGGGTTCAAGAACTGGAGGGTTTTGGGGAGATGAAAATCTGTTTGGTGAATGTGAACTGTAAACTGAAGTAGAATTAGGACTGGAATTTTCTTCCTCATGTTCAGAATTTGTGTAAGAAGATGAAGCAGAGGGTGGTGAATACATTGTTATGTATTTTTCAAAATAAAGAGATGATCATTTTTGGTTAGAAGAATAATGATCTTGGTTCAAATTATTAGGTTATTAAGATGGGAGGTAATGATGGCCCTTTTATAAAATGTGGCTATTAATTATACAATGGGCAGAACATTTACTCAAGTGGGAGTCTAACAGATGTAGGAGTGTCATTGATTAGACAGTTGAGAGTTCCCTACCTCTAGGATAATTGAGTACCGATGGGACTTCTTGGAACGGGTTCATTTAGGGATAAGTACAAAGAATTTGAAATGAACCAAATATAGATAGAATCTTGCTCATGTGTGATTGTAATTAATTCAATAATTGTATGGAGATGGGCACGTACCTTGTCAGTCAGATGAACCAGCAGGGATGAACCAGGTTCATCGTGTTAAAGTCTTTAATTTGCCTCAGTTTTACAAATATAAAGAAACATCATTAGCAACTAGGGAATCATATTAATACATGGAAAGAGAGTATGATAGTAAAATCATGATGCTGAGCAATGATTAGTCTGGTCGATTATCTATGTCAGTGTTTCTAGCCAAAAAATAAATATTTTTTTCAATTCAGTGATCTTAATCATCACTAATTCAAGCCGGTTTCTATAAAAATGCTCCTTACTTAGTGCTTTAGTAATGATATCTGCAATTTGTTGGTCAGTAGCACAAAATTCGATTGAGATCATTCCTTTTTCATAGTTATCCCTTAGGAAATGGTGTCTAACATCTATGTGCTTAGTTCTTTTATGATGAACCGGGTTCTTCGTCATACTTATTGTACTAGTGTTGTCAAAGAAAATAGGAATGCATCCAACTCTATACCAAAGTCCATGAGTTGTTGTTTGGTCCATAGAAATTAAGCACAGCAAGAGGCTGCAACCACATATTTAGCCTCAGCAGTAGACAAGGCTACTGAATTTTGTTTCTTGGTGGCCCAAGACACAAGGTAGGAGCCCAAAAAATGAGCCATGCCTGAAGTACTTTTCCTGTCAACCAGGAAACCTGCATAATCAGCATCAGCATATCCTACAAGGTCGAAATTACTACCTTTAGGATACCAAAGGCACAAATCAGTGGTGCCTTTCAGATATCTCAAAATTCTCTTCACTGCAGTTAGGTGGGACTCCTTTGGATTTTCCTGAAACCTAGCACACAGTCCTACACTGAACACAATATCAATTGTGCTGGCAGTGAGATATAATAGAGAACCAATCATCCCTTTGTATAGCTTCTGATCAACGGATGAACCAGGTTCATACACATCTAATTTTGTAGTTGTGGCTATGGGGGTGTCTATTTCCTTTGAGTCATCCATTTTAAATTTCTTGAGCAATTCGTTCACATACTTTTGTTGATGGATCATCGTTCCATTTGAATTTTGCTTGATTTGCAAGCCTAAGAAGAAGTTTAGCTCATCCATCATACTCATCTCAAACTCACTCCCCATAAGTATAGCAACTCCTTACTCAATTTTTCAGAAGTCGCCCCAAATATGATATCATCCATATATATTTGCACAACCAGGAGTTCTTTACCTTTTTCCTTTAAGAACTATGTGCTGTCAATTTTACCTCATTTATATCCATGTTCTAGCAGGAATTTTGATAGACGCTCATACCATGCTCTTAGTGCTTGTTTGAGACCATAAAGAGCCTTGTCAAGTTTGTATACATGGTCAGGTGACTCCTTGCTTTCAAAACCTGGAGGCTGTCTGACAAATACATCTTCCTTCGGATAGCCATTGAGGAAGGCACTCTTAACATCCATCTGATGGAGAGTGAATTCCATGTGTGCAGAAAATGCTATAAGAAGTCTGATTGCCTCCAGTCTTTCCACAGGAGCAAAGGTCTCATCATAGTCAATTCCCTCTTCTTAACTGTATCCTTGAACAACCACTCTAGCCTTGTTTCTTATAACAGTTCCATCCTCATCCTGAAGACCCACTTTGTACCAATCACTGATCTGTCTAGTGGTCTGGGTACCAAGTGCCACACTTGACTTCTTTCAAATTGATCCAGCTCTTCTTACATGGAATTTACCCAGTCAGCATCATGTAGGGCTTCACCAATGTTCTTTGGTTCATTCAAGGATAGAAAGGCATCAAACGCACACAAATTTTTCAAGGAGGATCTTGTTTTGATTCCAGATGTTAGATCTGTTATGATATTCTCGAGAGGGTGAGAACTCTGATATTTGTGTGGTTTGAGAACCAATTGTTCCCTTCTGGATAGTTCCATGGTTTCCTGTTGTTGTGGAACAGGATCTGGGCCAAGGTTCACATGTTGAGTTCCCCCTGTCGTGTTGCTTGGGGTGGTTGGACCTGGTCCATCACATGTTCCATCTTCCATGTATGCTTCAATGTTTTCACTACTTCTCACCAGTCCAAGCTCCTCATCTTCTGGTTCCTGTCTCTCAGCAAGAGTGTTAGTTTCATCAAAGACAACATGTACACTTTCTTCTACACACATAGTTCTTTTATTATACACTTTATAAGCTTTGCTATGTGATGAATATCCCAAGAATACTCCCTC
>ML419730.1:0-47769 GCA_005239525.1 Nicotiana knightiana | reverse complement strand
TCAAAGTTGTGAACCTTGTGTACATCTCTTAGATTGTCTCTCCTTCTTTCATAGTGAAGTTTTCATATTGTGAGTATAGAAGAGTACCTCTTGATCTTTTTACCTGAGGCATTCCTTCATAGGCTACTTGCAAGGTATCCCAGATTTCTTTGGCAGTGGTGCAACTTTGGATTCTGCTTTACTCGTCTGGACCTAGTCCACACATTAGCCACTTCTTGGCCTTTGTATTCTTTTCCCATTTCTTCAGATCCTTAGCAGTGTAGTCAGCTCTAGTTTTTGGTACATCTATACCTTCAGCAGTCTTCATCATAGTAGCTAGAGGACCATCAGTGACTATGTCCCAGAGTTCATAGTCTTCTCCAATCAGGTGGTCCTTCATCCTGTTCTTCCACCAAGAGTAATACTGGCCATTGAAGAGTGGTGGCCTTGCAGTTGATTGACCCTCCCAGTTTCCAGGTGGTGCGCCCATTTTGATCTTTTACAAGGTGTTAACCTTTTCAAGGATAACCTGCTCTGATACCAATTGATGTTTTATACGTCAATACCACACAAGAGGGGGGTGATTTGTGTGGTGTCCAATTTTTGAGTGTTTTCTAATAGAAGAACCTGGTTCTTCTTGGTGTTCCAACTTCTACTAGTGCGGAATAATAAATGCAGTAAAGTAAAAACAGAGGGATTTTTACGTGGAAAACACCCAGCTCAAAAGGTGAAAAAAACACGACCTACTCCTCAGTAGGATTTTCCCAAACTCTTCACTACAACTCTGAGCCAAACAACATTTACAAAATAAACTCTTTTGTAAACCTAGGACTAACTCTAATCCCTTTGTAGCAAATTAGCCCCTAGCTAATTGCGACAAATTTCAAGTTAACTCTAACTGGAACAATGTGTACCTATTACAATTGCTTCTAATAAAGCTAAAAGATAAAATATTAAATCACCTACTACAACCAACTAGACTCGAAAGACAAAATGATGGAACTAGTTCTTCTAGCTGGTCAGTAGCCTTTGTATCACACAATGATTCTGCTTGCAAAATTTCTCTGGTAATTTTGCCTTCAGTTCTTGCTTCAATTCTATCTGTGTGCGAATGATTCTTCAGAAGGAATACTTCAACATTATATAGCGCCAGAAGTTAAGATGTTCTTGTTTAGTTCTAATGCAACTCTTCCTTGGTGGAAGAGTTTGTGTTTATCTCAACTTCCTTCCTTTATTTCTGTCCTTCCTGAACTCGAATTCTAACCCCTTATCAATTTGCAACCTTTTCGCATTAGGAGACAACCTCTTAGTTCACGGATAATTCACAGACCACGTTTATCTCCTGTGCATGTACGATTCTTGTGCCAATTGGTTCGTTCCAGATGCTTATCCTGATAGACCTGGTTCAACTGGCTAGGCATTTGTCAATCTTCAAAACCATGAAGTGACTTGGGTCAACACACATGTATGACTATTTTGATCGAGAATAGAGAGTACTTTCCTTGCAATCATCTTATGTTTTAAAATTGTTCCTTTTTACATCGCTTAAAGAGCTTCGTACTTCCGAAAATAACGAGCCCTAGGGCAATGCATAACCAAAATACGAACTACCACTCCCTTACTCGGGGACTGCCGTCCAACTCAAATAGCCCAACTCACCAGACCTCTGGGGCAAAAGACCTATTAGGCAACTCCCCAGTTTCTAAAGGCCACGACCACCCCACCCGGGGATTATTATTTCGGCAAACCCAGATAACTCAGGAAAACAAGCCCAATGGAAAGCTCCCGAACTAAAAGGCGATGGACAAATTAACACGGCTCGGAGATGTCCAAAGTCTGTAACAAAAACTAGGCCTTCGAAAAAGAAAAATTTCCACAATCGATTCTAAAGACTACCCTCGGCAAACTATAATTTGAGTTACTTACTTTGGGAGAAAGTTCCTTGTAACAATGAACCCCCGAGATGCCTCAAAACAAAATAATGTAAGGGCGGGGTTTGTACACAACCTAAGTTATTTTATGCTAAGCTATTCCGGCCTTTGTGAATACAAGTAATAAAGCAAAGGAAAAATTTGAGAGCTGAAAGGGGAAGAAAGCCTTATATATATAATAATCCTTTTTTATAAAGGCCATAATGGCCTAGTACAAAAATTTTCAATGGTCAAAACGGCCTTAAAAAGATGCAAAAGAAAGCAAAAAATGTAAAGACCTAAGTGGCATGGTCTTCATCGGAGATAGCATCTCCATCCTCGGAATCTTCCCCATCTTTGGACTCACTTAAGCTCTTGCAATCTTCCTCAGGAAAGGCCAGCTTTTGGGCCCTAGCTTCCTCTGCTTTGTCATTCTCGATTTCAGACATAATATTTAAACCTTGAGTATGAACTCCCTCAAGGGCTTCCCTTCGAGCTTGCCATCTTGCATGATCCACCATGCTCTTCGCCTTCGCCTGGATGGCCTCGACATCGACCTTGAATTTGGCTACTTTAGCATCGACTTTGGTGTTGGTCACGGCCATCTCAGATCTGGCCACTTCGAGTTCATTGGCCAAGTTTTATTTATAAGAAATAGCCAAGTCTGATTGAGATTGAAGCTCCTCAATTTTCTTGACCTGCACCGAGTTCTTCTATTTTGCAGTTTGGAGCCGGGTCTCGATCGACTCTAGTTGCGCTTGGACGGTTTCCTTTTTCGAGGCTAAGATGTCCATATTTTTCTTGAAATCTTCAGCCTCAGCTTGTATCGTATCTATTTGTGTCTTGAGCTGCCCGATCTGTTCGAGCCTCTACTGTACCTGCAGGATCGGATCATTAGTTACTATCTCCAATTCGTCTTTACCATCGTGAAGCACTCGAAATAGCTTCTCGGCCATCTCGACATGCTCACTCTAAGCCATTTCTAAATCGTCCTGGAGCTTCTCACTCAGAAGCTTGTAAGTATCCCCCTTCTCGGTGAGTCACGGACCTCAGCCTCGTGCTCCTCTCGAATTTGGAAGAAAGCCTCATGATGCAACATCGAAGCCTTTAAGCACGAAGAAAGATGTTAGAATTATTTACAACTTCAAGTTTAAAACAAATAATAAAGTGACCCTCGGACTTACCCGATTCAAAGAATGTTGGGCCTCATTAAATAGGTAGGGCGCCTCCACCACATTCATCAGGGCCTGGTCTTCCTCGGTGACCAAGAATATAAGGTAGCTAGCAACCCCCACGGGGGTAGAGAAGACCCGGGCATCCTCTTGGAAAAAAAATGTTATCGACCGCCTGCAGTCGGGGTTAACACTTGGGGCCAGGAATTGATTTACCGGTTTTGGGCTCGATAAAGACCCAGTAGCACCCGATGACGGTACCTTATTTAGCACTGGCAAGTCACCAAGTCCAGCGACATCTTCCGAAGCGGTGGACTCAAATCCGTCTAAGAAGCGGTGGATATCAGTCATCCCCTAAGGCCCCTCGTAAGATCGGCTTTCTAACATACTGGCCTCACGCATCATGGCATCCAAAATTTTAGGGGATCCGAAAATATCGATCACTCTGAGCTCGTCTCTCAGGACATCTTCCGCAGCGCGAGAAGCATCGCTACCAGTCACTTTCTCGACTCTCTCGGGGACTTCAGCCACTGCCTCTTCTACGGCCTCCATAGCTCGAGGCATCTCGGAGGCACGTCTTACTCGGGCCACCAGCTCAGAACTTTCTTCTTCCTCGGACTCGTCCCTCAACCGATTGAGTGAGTCCGATGAGAGTTCTCGGGCCCCAGCTTTCTTAGTCCTATGCGCCAGCCGCTTCCTCGATCTTTTCTTTTTGGAGTCGGAGGGATTCAGGGCTTTCCTTTTCCCCTTCTCTTTGACCTGTTTTAGAGTAGGGGGATTAGTGTTTATATCATCATCAGTTGATGGAGGCCTCATCTCGACGTCCTTTGGTAAACCTGCAAAATAAAATATAACGAATCAGGGATTGATTACAAAAAGAAATGATATCAGATGTATCAGGGGAAAACCCTTACCATGATTGCGGGCTTCCCATCGACCCTTTGATAACTGCATCCAAGCCCGCTCAGAATACGACCTCTGTGACACAAGGACCTCGACCCATTCCTTATGTTCCGGAACTACCTCCGACATCTGGGCTACATCTGCGACACCAAAAACATCAATGAAGAAAAATATAAGAGGGAAAACAACGAGATTAAACCTTCAAAGCGAAGTGCTACTTACGTTTCATGTTCTATTTCTCCGGAAATGGCATGTCTCCAACAGGGAGCAGGTCCAAAGTCTTTACTCGAAAAAATCATCCCATCCAACCACGGTCCCGAGATTAGTCTATGCTAGAGAACGGGGCCCTACTGGCCGGAAGCAAGCTTGATCAACCCCCCTCGATAGAGTCGGGACTGTAGAGGCACATAAGATAGTCGAGGGTAAAGGGACATCCCTCGATTTTACTTATAAAAAATCAGAGGGGAATCACTATTCTCCAGAAGGAGGGGTAGATCTGGTCAAGAGTCACATCATACCTCTTGAAAAAGGCAACGATGATAGAGTCTAAGGGACCCAGCGTGAAGGTATAAGTGTAAACACTTAAAAAATCCTCCACGTGGATAGTGATCGATTCCGGGGGTGAAAGAACTACCACATGCTTATTTGACCCAGTTGCAGTCCTCTTTAACCTTGGCGAGGAGATCTTCGTTGATTGTGTATATGTACCTCGAGATCGGCTCACATCGGCCCGTTACCGAGGAGGTCTTTTCAACCTTAAAGTCGGTAACCATAAGGCACCCTACCGGAACGAATTCCTTAGGGTGAGGTTCCGCCACAGCCCCGCCGCTGGCGGGTTGTGATGAAGAAGCGACCTCCTTTTGCGGTACGATCTTAGAAGTTTTAGCCATTGAAGAATAGAAGAAAAGAGAATTAAGATGGTGTGCGGTTTGATGAAAGTTCAAGGAATTTGGGTGCAAGAGTTGCAAAGCAAAGGGATTTTTGAAGAAAAAACAAGAATATTAGGAGCTTTGAACGTAAAGTTTGAATGAGAAAAAGCTAAGGTACTTATAGCTTGCTGGTGATGGTTCAGAATCGGTAGTGGCCGACCAGCAACTGACAGGCATTTAATGCCTTGGTAACTGGACGACGAGACGTTTAGGGATTCGTTTATCACTTACGTCACAGCCGGGTAACTTAGTGACCGATCATCGCTTACGTCATGGCCAATCCAGACGAGATTCGAAAATTCATATCATTTCTCGTCAGCTTCTCTACGAGAAATGAGGGGACTATCTGTATACGGTCAAAGCCCGGCTCACCCCTTGCGTGACTGATCGATATTGGATCGTGATAGATTAAAGTTCTACCTCGAATCATATCGAACCGAGGTGCGAAGTTATATCGTCAAACTCGAGCCCCTGGGAACCAACAGAATCGAGATCAAGGGAAATTTGTTGAGCCGGATAACAGAAAGACGAAATATCCGCGATCGAGCGTAGGTCATGGCATAGATCTCGGTACGTATCAAGGAAAGGCCGATTAATTAGTCAATCGTAAGATTTCTTACTTCTTGTAGAACTGTAACAACAGTAGGACCTCCTACTATATAAAGGGGGTCTGATCATTTGTAAAACACATTGCATTTACGCAATACAAAGCATTACACTGTCTTTTTCCAGCTTTCATTATCTTGTTACTTTGTTCTTATATCAGTTGAAACTTCTCTTGGTTCAAGGTGATCAAACTTGAGGGCCAAGGCTATTCGATCCGTATGGTTTACATTTATCTATTTTACAGTCAATTTCAATATTAACATATTTTCTCAATTTGTGCCAAGTTATATTACGTATCCTTAAAATCGCGTATAAATTCAATTGCTATCCATTTTTAGGGTAAACAGACAGCTTAATTTGTTTAATATTTCGATTGTTATAATGAATTGTTGTTATAGAAAATATATATTATGGTATAATATAAATAATTAGTTCCAAAGAAAATATGACTACAATGAAATGTTACTATAAAGGATAGTGATTATAGAAAAATTTGATTGTATCATGAAAGTTAATTTATACACAATAAGCTAATATGCGTAGCAGTACATCATTTAAGGAACATAAAATGGCTAGGTATATGGTGTATTAATGGGTACAAAGAGTGAAGAGTCAAATGATATCATGGGCTTAAATGAATACATAACAATTGCAATCTCATATGTGTACAAAAGTAAGTGGCAATTTTTCCAGGTGCCAAGTATATATTACCGTGAAAATACTACTTTACCTCACGACTTGTGATCGAGCTTACTCTTTTTTTCTTCCTTTTCGTATTGCTTTCTTTCTTAAAAGCTTTAGCCTCTAATTAAGTGACACTTCTCAAGGTGACAAGGGAGGGATTTAAACTTTCATTTAAGGCGTGCTTCAATCCAAGTAATGAGAATGATATTTTAATGAGAGAAAGAGGATTAACGTTTTTTACTTGTGCAAAATTATCTAGAACTATGGACTTATTACTTAGCTTTATAAAAGTTGTTGGGCTAAAACAATCCATATACACTCTTAACATGGCGTGATATTGTCTGCTTTGGTCCAAGCCAGCACGGTTTTTCCCAAAAGGCCTCACATCATTAAGAGATTCCTACACCTTATATGTAGGCGCCCAATCTTTTCAGCTGTCAATGTGAGACTTTGTTTGCACGCCCAACAAAAGTATTAATATTGGAGCACCTTAATTTTCAATCATCAAGATTATATCTTGGTAAAAATAATGATGCAATGCGCATAATTAGATTAAAAATTACTTAAATCTTAATTAGAGGAAAGGGATGTGGTTAAAAATGGTAGAGGTAGTGGATCCATCTTTAATAATTACTGAAATAGACACATAATTGTTTTGGCTCCCCACGTTTCAACTAAGAAGAGGGTGGACAAGTACAAATGTGCCAAAAGGAAATTGCAAAAGGAAAAGAGTTTAAAAGTTTCATTGTAATTCCGAAGTATGCTTCACTCTTACTCTTTTTGAGAGAAGAAAGTTTATGATCATCGGCAACTAGAATTACATAGTAGAGGTCGTTGTAAATTAAGAACAATGACGACTCGCCCATGGTTAAAAGTTTTAACTTGAACTATGATTATTATTATTATATATTATATGTAATATAATCATCATGATATTAATATATATATATATATATATATATATATATATGAAGAATGAGAAGTCAAAAAGTAGAAAAAGGACTTGCCCTTTGGAAATGTAGGTTAGTTACCTGTAAGGGGTAAGGACAATACTATGGAGTAAAGCTTAGGCAATGTGGAGACACAAGTAGCCAATACGTTTCCAAAACAATTTTCTACGATTTTTCGCCTTATAATTATTTTAGGGCCAATGGCATACATCAAGAAAGACGACTCTATACCAACTTTTGGGTATTAATATATAGTTCTGATCTCTCTCCCTCTCCCCTATTTGCCCTTTTCTATACCTTAGGAACTTGGGGGATCAGAAAGTACTCTATAAACAGCTTATGAAATATTTTAGCATCAGATCGCATAAAAATTGTAAAAACAACAAATTTGTTTTTGGTTAAGATGAATACTAAATATTTGTTTGCCTAATTCCAGCATATATTAAATTTGAACTTGTAAGTATTCATAATAGTATTTTGAAAGCCCACCAATACTTAATTCAAGAAATGTAGTTAAATGAAGATATTTTGTTCTACATCATGAATGGCGTTCAAGTTTCTTAAATTTACTATACATTGTTGATGAATAACGAGCATAAACATTGTTGCTTTCTTTTTCTTTTGGTCAATTTCATGCTTCAAACTTTTGACCTGCAATGATGTTGTGTATCAACTGTAAGTTTTTATCTTATACTATTATATATACAAATACAGACAATGCATTCAACTAAAGTTACTAACAAATTTTTAATGGATAAAACACTAAAATAGTGTAAGATTTTCAGCAGTAATCATTTGTACATTTATACTCGTCCACTGTCAGGTATTTTAACTCATTCTACTAATAATCTGACCCGATAGTACAATATATAGTCAACTACTAAACGTATCTACTCGTCATTCAAACATGGATAAACAAGATCGATTTTCCAAAACTCAGTTTTATTACTTAACTTATGTGAGCTTGTGGAAATGTGAGATAGTATTTGGCGTATAGATACACTTTTTTTTTAAGCTCCAACTTTTGTATTTGGCGTCTGATTATAACCATGTAGCCAGGGGCGGAGCTAGCATGTTACGTACGGGCTCGCCTGAATCTAGTAACTTTTATTTAAACTTTGTATTATATTAAGAAATTCATTAAATGTGTACAAAAATTAGATCTTGAACTCACTTACTAATACCTGATGAGGTTATAGTAGATTTTAGAATTCATAAATTAAGTTCAAATCCTAGCTCCGCCTTTGAAGTAGCGGATGAAACTTTGATCAATTTTATGTGCCTGAATATCTCTCCATAAAAAATTAAACAAATAAATTGATTTTGTTAAATTAAATAACATTTGAGATAATAAAAGTACTGAATTAAGTGATGTTCAGTTAATTTGCAAGTAACATTATATTGTTGCAGCAAAAAAGCATAGGGGTTAAGTGTTAACAAGTAACATGCGCGATATGGTGGAGCGGACGATAATTCATCAGACATTTGCCTAATTTTATATCATTGTCTCGTAAATACTTACTCTCTTCGGTCCACAATAAGTGAGTTTTTGGTTTTTTTTTTGTGATCCGAAATAAATAATTTTTTCAGATTTCAAGAATGAATTAATTATTTTTTTTCTACATTACCCTTGGAGTAAATAATTTCAGAGTAGGTGTTAAGAGTGTTTACGTGAAGAGATAGTAAAGGTTAATATGATTAATTTCATTGCTAATTAATGTTAAAATGTGAATTTTTTAATATGCGTGAAAACACCAAAAATCACTTAGGACCGGGGAGTATCATTTAACTCTTGTCAAATACTCCATCCGTTCCAAAATAAGTGTTCATTTATATAATCAAAAAAGAATTCAATTTATTTTTATAAAATAACTCTTGTGTACATATTCCTAAAAAAATTTCTTACGCCTCACATTAAATATTTAATTAAAGGTAGTTTAGTCATACTAGATATTTTTATATAAATTTAATATTTTTTTAAATAGGAGTGTCAAAAGTAAATTAATCACTTGTTATGCACCCAAAAAAATATTATATTTGTCACGTGTCCGTTTCTTTCATTGGTATTCCACAAGAACAAAGACATCTCACGCCAAGAGACAATCCTTGCTTTCTTTTGTGTCAAAAGGTGTTCCCTTTTTTTTTTCTTTTGACGTTTTAAACTAGTTTGGTTCTTTCAATTTAGTCTCTTTTTGTCTAACATTCTGTACCCCTCCCCCCACCCCCCACCCCAACCCCCAAGGGTAATGTAAGAAAGATAACAAAAAGAAACTTAACTTTAAGTGCCAATTTGTTGGATCAATCAATCCAAGGATATATTAATAATCTAATATAACATTATTTACTTTGTGCTAAGTCCGTATAATTCCTTATTTTATTTTTTTCAAACGATCATATATTAAAAATATTCTACATCTTATACATTTATTCAATTTATTTCAACTACTAATATCGAATTTTGTTTACCATCCAACTTTCAGTTACCAAGAGATTGAAACTAATACCAAATCGTTTTTCCTGTGATATCCGACCACACAATTGAAATAAAAGAAATATTCAGCCAAATCAAATGGAAGAGCAACAGTGATAAATCACAAACAAACAAAAAAATCGTACCAACTGACATATGCATTTATCATCACTCTCTGGATAATTTTCTTGTTTCTGAAATTTATGCCATGGATGGAAGATCTTAGATTTTTTACCTTCTTTTATCACTGCATTTTTATTTAAAGACGCGTTATAATACCAAGCTGAAATTTCGTTATTGCATTGACAATTGAACCGTAAAACGTTAATTATAGTTAGTTTATTAGCGATCTGTACTAGATTATAATTTCGGGAATTGCTCTTCCCAATAAGTTTATTTTCATTCTGTCTTTTTATTGAAACATGTGAACCTATTTATCTCAGTAACTTTTGTGTTAAGGTCTTAAAGATATGTGATTTAGTCCAATACTAATTGATAAACAAGAAGACAAACGTATAAGTTAAGCGAGCAAGCTACATCAAACCAGTGTATGAGCAAGTCTCGACCTCGCGGTGTGAGGACCTCGAGGTACACTAATATGAACAGTAAATGAAGGACAATAAAGCTAAGGAACAATTCTAATAAGAGATGAGCGAGAAAGTAAGAGTATATATTCGTTGCCATTGATTAATGATATTTACAAATGAATGGACTCCCCTTTTTATAATAGGGGAGTCCTAAATAGGGTACATTTCCATTTCTAGTAAGGAATCTAATTGTACAACTGTCTAACCGCCTCGTACAAATTCATACAAATACATTCCGGACGCCTTGATCTTTGTGCCATTGCGGGAATCTCGCCCATTCTGTTACAAACCCATAATGGCATTATCTCGGGGTAGATCATACTCGGCCCCGATATTCATTGTGTGCTTCGGTCCTCGGGCCTTATACTCCGTCATCAGGCTCGAGCTCGATCTGTTGAGCTTGCTTGGTGAACTAATATATGAAGATATGATTGATTTACCATCAATGATTAGGTGAGGAAGAAACTGCAGAAAGGAAAGAAGAACACGAGAGCGAAAGAGTAGGAAGGAGATAGTTCATAACTTTGTATTAATCAACTTAAAACTAAATTGTAAGAGTATACTAATATTCATAGATAATTAGTTAGTTTAGGTTAACCAACTTTACTTAACTAACTAACTAAATCTGTTAACAGTGATTAACTAACTAAGAGGGTGAAGTTACAAATTTGCCCTTATTAGTTTTGGGTTATATTTTCTTTAACACTCCCCCTCAAGCTAGAGGGCATAAAAATATTAAATGTCCCTAGCTTGGAAATCAGATATTGATGCTGAAATTTGTTCAGTTCTTTTGTGAATATATCTGCAGTTTGCTCCTTTGTACAAGTATATTCAGTTTTGATCATGCCTTGTTAAATCTTTTCCCTTATAAAGTGGCAGTCTATCTCTATATGTTTTGTTCTTTCATGATAGACTGGGTTGGCTGCTATTTAAATGGTAGATTTGCTATCACAAAAAATGGTAAGTGGTTGAACATTTTTCACATCAATCTCCTTTAATAATCCCAGTAGCCATGTTAACTCATCGACAGTAGATGCCAGACTTCTGTATTCTGCTTCAGTAGAACTTCTTGAAATTGTAGTTTGTTTCTTAGATTTTCATGAAATCAGTTACTCACCTAACTTGATTAAGTAGCATGTGACTGATTTTCTGGAGTATGAACAGGCTGCCCAATCAGCATCACAATAAGCTGTGATTGTTTCATTGTTATTGCTAGATAAAAGAATACCTTGTCCTGGTTGACCCTTGATATATTTCACAATTCGTAATGCAGCTTCCATGTGAGACTTTTGGCTGTTGCAGATACTGACTGAATGTTTGAACACTATAGGATATATCAGGTCTAGTAACAGTTAAGTATAACAGTTTACCTATGAGTCTTTGATAGCTTCCTTGATCTGTCAGTACATCATCTTCTGCCAATTTGTCTTGACAGAAATGTTCATCAAACTCTCTTGTAGTGAGTTTTATGTTTGCGTCCATAGGTGTGTTGACAGGTTTAGATGCTGCTAATCCAAGTTCTGAAATTAATTCCAAAGAATACTTCCTCTGAGGCATCAGGATTCCTTGTTTTGACCTCGCAAATTCTATTCCAAGAAAATACTTTAGTTCTCCTAGGTCCTTCATTTTGAAAGTTTGCTGAAGAGCTTCTTTTGTATCTTGTATCAGTTGCAGATTGTCTCCTGTTAGAAGCGTATCATCTACATATACCAACACAACAATAGTTCCATTTTCAGTTTTCTTAATAAATAAAGAATGGTCATATGGACTCTACTTGAATTGAAACTTCAATAAAGCCTCTGTCAGCTTTAAGTTCCACTGCCTTCGTGTTTGTTTAAGTCCATACAAGGATTTTTTGAGTCTGCCCAAAGGTTTATACTCCCCCTGACTCCTAAATCCTTGTGGAAGATCCATATAAATCTCATCATGAAGATCACCTTGCAGAAATGCATTATAGACATCCATTTGATGTACATTCCATTTTCTAGAGGCTGCAATTGCTAACACAGTTCTGACTGTTACCATTTTAACAACTGGAGAGAAGGTTTCTTGATGATCTATACCTTCTCTTTGACTATAGCCTTTAGCTACAAGTTTAGCTTTGAATCTTTCTATCTCCCTTGTAGCCTTATACTTGATTTTGTATATCCATTGGCACCCTATAGGATTTTTTCCATCTGGCAAGGAAACAACTTCCCAGGTGTTGTTGTTTTGAAGAGCTTCAATCTCTGATTTCATTGCATCAGCCCATCTAGGATCTCTAATTGCTTCTGCATAATTGTTAGGTTCAGTTGTTGTGGAGAATGTAGAAATGCAAACTTGATAATTTGTTGAGATGTTTTCCTAAGATAGATAGTCTGATATTGGGTAGTTGACATCATGATGTACATTCAAGGAAACAAAGTACTTTATCCATATTGGAGGATGTTTTTCCCTGCCAGATTTTCTAGTAGTGTTGTTGTGCTGAGTCTGTTGCACCGAGACAGTAGGAAGACCAGTTGATGAATGATTATGTTGTTGGTTTGTAGTAGTAGATGGAATTATATTCAAGGTTTCTGTACTACCTTGTATGTTGTGATTTTGAGCTTCTTCTACATTTGCATCTCCGTGCTCAGCTTCATGGACTTGAGTGTTTGAAGGTTGAATAGAGCCAACAAGTTGCTGATTGCATTCTTCAAATTGTCTATCGTGTAAATTAGTTTGAGACAGAAATATAGGAGTTGAAGATACAGTTATGTTTTTGAATGGAAACACATCTTCCCTGAAAATGACATCTTTGTTTACAAAAAAAGAGTGAGTAGTTAAATCATATAAAATATAACCTTTTTGTACCTCAGATTATCCCATTAACACTGCAGACTTAGCTCTTGGTTTAAGCTTGTCTGTTTCTTGTATATTCTTAGCATAGCAAAGACACCCTATAACCTTCAAATGAATCAGTGAAGGTTTTCTTTTGTATAATTTTTCAAAGGGTGAAACCTCTATAACTGATGAAGGCAATCTGTTAATTATGTATACTGCAGCTAGAACACAATGACCCTAGAACTTAATAGGAATATTAGCCTGAAATTTGATAGCTCTAGTTACTTCTAGTATGTGTCTATGTTTTCTCTCAGCTACCCCATTTTGCTGAGGAGTATAGGTACATGTTCTCTGATGAATTATGCCTAATTTTTGAAACAAATTACTACAGATAGTGTTAACAAATTCTGTGCCATTGTCTGTTCTTATTGTCTTAACTGTTTTGTTGAATTGAGTTTGAACAAACTTCAGAAAATACTGAATGATAAGACACACATCAGTCTTCAATTTTAATAAGTAGATCCATGTCATTCTAGAGAAATCATCAACTATAGTCAAGAAAAACTTATTTCCATCAAATGTAGAAATCTTATAGGGCCCCCAAATATCCATATGAATCAGTTCAAATGACTCAATACTTTTAATACAACTTGTTGGAAAAGGTAATCTGACTTGTTTTGCACACGGGCACACACTACATTTATTTACTACTTCTGCTATAGATTCAGGTTTGTTCTGAATCATTTTCCTAAGAACAGATATAGACACATGACCAAATCTTCTATGCCATAGATTTATATCTCCTTTACTAAGCACTTTCTTGACAAGCAGACTGAAATTCATGTCTTTATTAGCAAGTTGACTCAGTAGACCATCTCTTTCTTTACCAATCTCCTTCATCCTCCCATTGAAGAGATCCTGAAAAATGCAAAAATGAGGATAGAAGGTTGCTGCACAAGCCAGTTCCTTAGTCATCTTAGACACAGACTTTAGATTAAATTTGAACTGAGGAAAATGGAAAGCATTACTCAGAGTACTTCTAGCAGATATGGAACTAGTTCCAGTGTGAGTAACATTTGAAACTTCACCATTAGGTAGACACACCCTCTTAGGATTAGTATTTTTGATTATAGAATTTTGATTTAGCATTTCAATATCAGACACCATGTGGTTTGTTGCACCAGTGTCAATAATCCATTCTTTTAGACAATTAGGAACTAACAAAACATTACTCATACCTCTATATTTGCTGCAGAGATGTTGTTGTTGTTACTTTCAGTGTTAATTTTATTTAGAATTTGTAATATCTGCTCATATTGATCTTTTGTGAATGCTCCTATCTGAGGCATTGATCGTGAATTATCAGTATGACTCATATTTTGAAAATTTGTCATCTGAACCATTGGATTCACACTAGATTGGTGATCTGAAGTTTCGGCAAGAACATTATAAGTTGTTGGACCTCTTGTTCCACCATTATAGGTTCCTGACCCCTTCTTTTTAAACTTGAAATCTGGAGGATAACCAACTATATTGAAACAATTCTCTTTGCTATGACCTTTAAGCTTGCAGAAATCACATTGAACATTATAGTTCCTTTATACCTTTGATTCCCCATATTTTTTGTATACATTTCTACATCATAATTCTCTGTAGTAATGGCTGGATTTGCACCTAAATTTCAGAAGTAGCAGCCACTGCTTTTTGACTTTCATCACTTATGATCATAGAATATACTTGGTTCACTATTGGAAGTGGACTTCTCATAAGAATTTGACTTCTAGCTTGAGCGTAGGATTCATTGAGACCCATAAGAAACTGGTATACTTTTAACTTCTGTAAGTAAATAACAAAATCTCTAGACCTTGGGCAATCACAACCAGGAACTGGTATTAAAGCTTTAAATTCCTCCCACATGTCCTTCAATTTGGAATAATACACTGATGCAGACGAAGTACCTTGAACAAGAGTGGCAATTTCTTTGTGCAGGTTAAAAGTTCTTGCATCATCCACTTTATAGAATCGTTCATATAGGTCATCTCACACTGTCTGTGAATCAGAAGCATACATTATACCACCAAGAAGACTGCTATTCACAGAATTCATGATCCAAGAGAGTACAATAGCATTTACTCTCTCCCTATGATTCCACATAGTAGCAGGAAAGCTTTCTTTCCTACAGCCATCCACCATTCCTAGTTTGTTCCTTCCTAGCAATGCTACACGCATAGACCGATACCAAACAGAGTAATTCTCAATTCCAGTTAGCTGAAATGAGATAATTTGTATTCCATTAACATCTGAAGGATGAAGAACAGGGGATGATTGTAATCCATACCTTGTTGAGACGATCCTATAGTTGTTTGATTCAGATGAGAACCACCTTCTTGATCATTATTTAAACTCATTTTACAGTTCTTGAATTTTTCAGAACTTGAATTTTCATAACTTTGATTTTTCGATACAACCAAGAATCAACAGAATTGACTTAGAATCGTAGAGATTTTGAATTGAATAAAAGTTGTATGAACTCAACTTTGAACTAATATATGAAGATATGATTGATTTACCATCAATGAGTAAGTGGGGAAGAAACTGCAGAAAGGAAAGAAGAACACGAGAGAGAAAGAGTAGGAAGGAGATAGTTCATAACTTTGTATTAATCAACTTAAAACTAAATTGTAAGAGTACACTAATATTTATAGATAATTAGTTAGTTTAGGCTAACTAACCTTACTTAACTAACTAACTAAATCTGTTAACAGTGATTAACAGATTAACTAACTAAGAGGGTGAAGTTACAATCTGCCCTTATTAGTTTTGGGTTATATTTTCTTTAACACTTGGTCCATTCCGAACTCCGGCTCAGAGTGACTCCTCGAACCCATGAAATCGGACATACCTGATTTCGACCGTACACAAAACCATTTCATCTAAAAATTGAAACAATTCGATACATGACATTTTTCTTTATTTAATAGGTTTCCAAAACATGCCATTGATGTATAGGCCTGATATTCTTGGATCAAACTGTATAAATAATATAATATTTGATACACAAGATACATCGTCAGCTCTAATACTATATTACAATGTGCATCGAATGCTTTTCCAGCCCTTAATTATATTATCATATTTTTACGTACCCAAAAATGTGTGAGCCATTTCATCTAATGGAAATAAAACTCTCACAAACAAAAATCAAACACCAACAGTTCTCTCAGGGAACATCGACGCTCATGTTCGTAATAGTAAAATGCCATATATATTATTATCGTCTTTGTCGGACTTGTTCAAAATATATACTCTGGTTATGTTTGATACAATGAAGGTTATGAGAACTTGCCTTAGAAAAATTTCAGCTAGAGATGGTATGATGACATATACTGGTTTTGGTTATACGTCCCCGTCGATATAATAATGCAAATTATGGTAATAATAATAAGATTATGAAATGAGAACAAATAAAGGGTTGGATGAGTGGAACTCAAAATTATTACCATCACATTATATTAATTCCATTCTATCCCACAGCATGGTTACATTTGTTACATAAAGTATATTTAGAACAGTAAAATAGTCTAGAAACCCTATTTTCTTTCTAGAAAAAGCCCCTTTCTTCACCCAACTCCAACTCCAATTCTGGGATCATTTTCTTGATCCAAGCAAACATTTCTAATCAGTACCTTAAAATAAGAGTCTATTTCTGGTGAGGCACTGAGGCTAACTCAACCCAAATAATAGGCTAAGGTGTCAAAATTGAGGGGACGAGAGAGGTAAGTTTTTTGGATCTCATATGTCACATAAGAGAAAATTCTTTAAACGGACAGCCCGATGCGTAGAGTCGATCAGGGGCGGATGTAGTACATTGTCGATGGGTGTAATTTGAACTCATAACTTTTGATACGGAACAAAATTTATATATAAAAATTCATTAAAATTACAAAAATAGTAGATATGAACTCATAACATTAAATATATAATGTGTTCAATGCTAAAAACTTAAACTTCAAAAGTTGAACCCATAGGATTTAAATCTTGGATCCGTCTCTGCGCAAAGTATTCCGTGTTCACGTAGGGTTCGGAAAAGAGACGCAGATAGTCTATCATAATATAAGTATTAATAGCTACTTTTACGGCTTGAACCCATGACCTATAGGACATACAAAGACGACGACTTTACCGTTGCTCCAAGGCACCTTTCATAAGAGAAAGGTAGGCTTGTGGAAAGGGTAGTTATATAATGTGCTATTGGTTAAAGTGCTTAAGTATAAGTTGGAACAAAATGATGTATTCATTATTAGCAATACTTTCTTAAAGAATATCTTGCTCTTGATTCGCATGATTAATCATAAATGCTAAAGGATATCATTCGAGGGTAAGATACTAAAAACAACCAAAGTAATAAAGCACGAAACAGCTTGCAATCAAGAGATGAACATCTAGAATAAAATAATTAAAATTACCCATCTTATTTATCGCATATCCAATACATTAATTACAACATGAAATAATATCTATTTTTTTAACGGTTTTAAAACATTTAGCAAAAAGATCCGAAAAAGAAAATTGAGATGAGTTTCTGGCATAGTGGCATAATATATTGATGCCCAGCAATATTTTCATCAATAAAAAAGGGAAGAAGCATTAAGTCAAATTTTAAGAATTTGTTTGGTAGAGGATTGTGTCTTATTTCGTTTAGTTATTATTAATTAAATGTACAATATTGTAGTTAAACTTTTTGATCGTTATCAATACTAGACATATCTTAGAGATAAATTGTAATTAAAATCGGATAATGATTGATGAATAAAGTGATCATGAGCTTGGAAGTGGAATTTGGTAGGATCATTTTAAAAATGTAGGAGTCAAGTCAACTGTTCTGATTATGGCACCCTTCTATGCCCTTCCTCTTGTGAATATTCTTTCCATACGATCCAATTCACATCCAAAATTGGTACCATCAATTTATTTATTTAATTAATTTTATGCATTCAGTTTGCTTGTTTTTCCTATTTTATTTGGCGATCAGTTATATATCGATAAGTGAAGATATATACACCTAACTTATTTATAGGGTTCAGGGAAAAAAACAAGGAAAATTATCAGTTATGTCAGTCCATAAGTAAGTTAGTACAAAAATTAGTTAATTCATAAAGTATTATTTATATTAGTCAATTAGTTATTTGTAGCCAAAAAAAGTAAAATTTTTGCTTTCTTTGAGAGGGTGTTGTTGGAATAAATTGGATACATCTTAAGGAGTTTAAGTCTTAGTTTTAAGATGGTTTGGTAGAGTTTTCTGGTGGTTTGAATTGAAAACTCGAAGTACCGCATATCTATCATATTTGTATCAAAAGTATATCACATGTATATCCATGTATATCTGTGTGTGAGATACATGCGTGAATAAGTGTCACAGAAGAATTTTTTAACTCGATTTTAACTACGAATTTTGGTATCAATTCAGTCCAAATCATCTCCAATCTTTCTCAAATTTTGTATATTGCCGCATCTATATGTTTTCAGTGAATTTTAACCATACTCATTGAAAAAGGTCCCTTTTTACATTTTTGGAATCTTGTATATTTTATTTTTTTTATATTTCATCACCTTGTTTGCTACTTCATTCATGAAATTTCATTTCCGCCTTGCATATGATGTTGCTAATCGCACTTAATAATATAGAAGGCGATCTTTGCGTGTGATTCTTGGAGAGAAAGAATTCTTATTTGTTTGAATTTTTAATTTTTGTATGTGATTGGCTAGTTTTGGTAAGTCTATTATTAATGGTAAGTCTATTATTAATAGAGTCTCTCCTAAGTGATTCTTCCACAAGATTCACTAGTGCCAACGCTCCAAAAGGAAATTATCTAAAAAGATTTTAAAAACATTTATTTAATTTATTTATTTATTGTAATTTCGTATTGGAAATTTTACCCCCAAAAACAAAGGTTGATATTTTATTTATTATAAATACATACCCTTTTAAAAAATTATCTCCTATAGCTACCTTTTAATTTTTATAACAAGATATCTATTTATGGTCACTTCCTACCTTTTAAGCCATTAAATACGTGTTGTGTATTATTTTTCTCTCTCCCTCTCTCTTCATTCTCTCCTCCTTTCTCTTTCCTCTTTCTTCTCTTTTTTCTCGATTTTTTTCTCCCCTGCTTTTAGAAACCCTAGCAGGGGCTGTGTTCCGCCAACGACAGATCCGGCCGGGGTCCACTTCCTCCCTTCCTTGTTGTGTCACCCCTAACCCCCTCCTCCGGCCGGCGTGTCACGACCCAATTTAGGATCATGACCGGCGCTTGGGAGCAAATGCCCCCAAGTAAGCCTCATCGATATTTTACAAAAAACCAGACAGAGTTTTTCCTGTTTTAGGACTATCCAAAAATTTCCCGTCTCTTAAACAAATAACAATCGAACATCCTAATACCATACCAAACAATTAACAACTTGTCAATTAACCAAAACAAGTCAGCAATTAACCAAAACAAGTCAGCACCAATACTGAACCACCAACTAACCACTAGAAATACCAATTTATCTCCAACTTTGATAAATGAGAACGATACTCAACATAAGACTATAATAACAAAAGAATACTCATGACACTAAAATAATAACTATGAAGCGACTCTAAAAGTTTAAAAAAAAGACCATAACAATAAATAAAATCTCCGCTCACGCGAACAAGTGCGAGGCTCACCAAGAACTATCAACATGTGCGCCGTAATTAACAAAATCCTCGCCCGTGTCAACTGCTGTCTCTGTAAGAAAATTAGCAGGGAATGAGTCGCTAGCTCAGTGAGTAATAACACTTAACCACAATCATTTTCATTGGGGACAAGTCAGAAAATATGCTAGTATATCAAACAGGAAAAAATATAAAAATGCCCTTTCAGAAACAATAAAAAAAATTTCAGCCTCATCATGTTTTTCTTGTAGTATAATACAATTAGCAATTCAGTAATAAACTCGGTAACCACTGTATAGTATCAATATTCATATTTGGGAGGTTTCAATGAACGGATCATGTAATCGGTATAACTGTGGACTTCTTCACAAGAAATCAAATATAACGGTAGTCCCTACTCGAGGAAAATCGGTAGGTATGCTAATTCTACCTTCCTACTAACGAGGGCTGTAACGGTAATCGGTAATTACAAGGTGCACCAGGTCTAACGAACCCGCCCTTAGCTACGAGATCTTTCAAAGTCTACTCCTATTTATACTTGTCTCTGTATCCATATATACGCATAGGAAAATATTTTAAAACAATATAGGACATTTCGCATCTTATAAAATCATGTAATTTCATTTCGATAACAGTAATTTCAAGTAACGAAAAATATATCTTGTGACAACAAGAATATTTAAAACAACGGTAATCATCTCAAATAACTATTTCGGTATCATATCGAGTAAAAGATTTGTCCCACATGCAACTCAAAATAGTCGGTAACATATTCATATAAAAAATCATGTGTAAATCATGCAAGTTATGAAAACACAAATTGCGGTAAGATTACTACTCATAGTGCTCGTGTTGAAATACCAAATTCGTCACCTTGAGCGATTCGTACAAATTCCTCCAATCAATCTATAATTACATAATATCGATCTCATATTAATTTTCTTTTTTAGGCTAATTCATGGCTAATTTAGAATACATAACCCTCGAGGTTTCGTATTTGACTCTTAATTTTTCGAATCATATTTACCCATGCTATGAGTAATTTAAATTAGTCCAAAATCTTCTTTTAAAAAAAAGAACATCTATGTAGTTTAATCCATGTACTATTCAATTTCTTTAAACATGTGTATAAGTTAAAACTTAAATAACATTATTGTCTATAATATCTCTTTTTTTTTTGTAATTAAATTTTCAATGTCCGACAGGATCCCGTGAACATATAAATCAGGATTTAAAGAAATACCAGAAACTGAAGAACAATCAAAGAAAGGGAAAATTTAACCTTTTTGTGTAAGAATCAACAATGAAGCTTGATAATCTTTCTTCCTTCTTCCTTCTTGAAATTTACGGATAAAAGCTTCTATTTTTCCTTAAAGCATTGTTGCTCATGAATTTCCCATACGTTAGAATTCTTTTACTATCTAAAGCTTCCTTTTTTTTTCTTTTTTTGTTTTCCTGTTGTGAGCCTTCGCCCCCTTTCCTTTAATCCCTTTCTTTCTTTTCCTTTTTGGCCAGATTTTCATCTGGTGCGCTTTGGCCCTTTTGGTTAATCCCCCTCCCCCCTTTCTTGTTAAATGACCAATATATCCTTATCTAAAATTAGGGGATGTTACATCCTCCCCACCTTATAAAAATTCGGTCCCCGAATTTAACTCAAGTACGCACTTGTATACTGGAATGAATGAGGATATTTGGCGCGCATATCATCTTCCACTTTATAAGTAGCTTCTTCAACGGTATGATTTCTCCATAAGGCTTCAACGAACACAATTTATTTTGACCGTAGCTTTCTATCAACAATTGCCATAGGCTCCTCCTCATAAGACAACTTTTCATCAAGCGGTGTAGTAGGTGCTTCAAGCACCTGAGATGAGTCTGATATACATTTCCGAGCATTGAGACATGAAACACTAGATGAATAAAGGACAACTCAGGAGAAAGTGCCAAACGATAAGCCACAACTCCCACTCGGCCTAGTATCTCATACAATCCTATAAACTCGGGGCTCAACTTGCCTCTTTTCCCAAACCGCATCACCCCTTTCATATGAGAGACTCGTAGGAACACTTTGTCCCCAATTGTGAACACTAAATCTCTCCTTCTCTTATCAGCATAAGACTTTTGTCTACTTTGAGTTGTAAGCAATCTCTGTCCAATCAACTGGACCTTGTCCATAGCTTCTTGTACTAGGTCGGGTCCTACAAGTTTGTCTCACCAGCTTCAAACCATCCAATAGGAGAACAACACCTTCTACCATACAATGAACTTCGTACAGTGCCATTTGAATAATGGACTAGAAGTTATTGTTGTAGGAAAATTCATCTATATATATATAAGCGTACAAGCTATCTTCAAACTCAAAATGTAAGCTCTCAATATATCCTTCAAGATCTGTATGGTACATTTACACTGCTCGCATGTCTGCTAATAGAGTACTAAGATCTACTTGTGTAACCAATGTTTTTTGGAAAGATTTTCAAAATCATATTGTATTTGGTGATCTTCTATCAGAAATGATGGATAGATCCCGCATAGTTGACAATTCTCCATTCATGAATTTTTGAGTATATTTGTCCTTAAGATGAGAAGTTTTAACTGGAAAAAGTATGCCTGCCATATAAGTCAATTTTCAATTACCTTATTACCCACGTATAATTATAACTTCTAGTTGTTTGAGGTAGTTTTGTCATAAAATTCACTTTGATTCTATTCTATTTTCACTTTGGAATCTCGAGTTGTTGTAGTGTGCATGCGAGTCACAAATGTTGACATGCTAACAAGTTAAACTGTTAGAAACAAGGTTAAGTTAATCTTCCTCCCTTTTTTTCCACAAAAGTATAATTTTCTTCTAGTCATGATACATATTACTAGACTCTGAATGTACATCGTATTTAGAGTTGTGAGATCCTCAAGAATAACTCATCTTAACACATCTACATCCAGTACACATATCTAGTTACTTAGTCGAGAATACAATTTCTATCAATAGTTATATCCTTGCTTTTAGTAGCTATAACCTCATCTTGATGTTTGCACAATCGCTCATCTTTATATTGAGCGGCCTTTATGCACTTTACTATTAAGACCTTACTTGAACACAAGCCAACAATGGTTCTGAAAATCTTCACACTAAATCTGACACCTATACCATTTAGTCTGTGCATATTCTTAACCAAAAGTCTCTTTATAGGAGATATATGTGTCGAACTACCCTAATTTTTTTTTATTAGTTGCATTAGCAACAACAATGGAAATTCCAAAATGATATAGAGTAGTTCAATCATAGTCCTTAAATAGTTTTATCCATATACGTTGTTGAAGTTTTAGATATCTCTGCTGGAAAACATACTTTGGACTCTTGTAGTCTATATAAATCTCGCACAAATAGTGTCTCTAGACTCTCAGAGCAAATACAATTACAGCCATCTCCAAACCATAAGCGGGATAGTTCTGCAAATGTTTTTATAGTTGTGTTGAAGCATAGCTTATCACATGATCACTCTACAAGAGACTTGTCACGACCCAATTCCGGGGTCGTGATGGCGCCTGTCGTGGAACCAGGCAAGCCACCCATTTTATCTAAGCTAAATGCAATTACCAGTAAAATATCCTTCTTAACAAGTGTGTGGATAAAAATAATAATAATAAATCAAAATTTGGAAACCAGTTTATGAAATTCAAAACTCAAATCCTACAAACCCCGGATCCAGTGTCACACAGTCATGAGCTGCTAGTACTTAATACAACCAAACAGAAATGACCAACATAGTCTGAAAATAAATACAACGGTAGAAAAGGAAGAGAAGACGAGATCACAGTCGCCAGCTGCTACCTCGTCAACTCTGATGAAACTGCTGCTACTCACTGACCAGAGCTGAATCCCACTGTACCTGGATCTGCACACAAGGTGCAGGGGGTAACGTGAGTACACCAACTCAGTAGTAACGAAACCAAACTACGGGCTGAGAGGTAGTGACAGACTAAATCTCCGATAATTCAAACAACAATATATAACTTGGACATGACAGTAATATATCAGGAAATATACACGATGCATCAATATATGTCTGTAACTCTGCATACTAGCATGAATTCATATAGAATCAAGAATGATGTATACTCAGTAATCAAACTCTCATAAGGTGGTCCACTCAGTACTAGACTACGGCCTTCAGGCCCAGGGAAGTCCATCCCGGATATTACATAAACACAAGTGACACGGTCACCAAGTACTGAGGAATAAGGCCGATCCAGCCCCCATGGAGAAGATCCATCTCCGGAACATAATAACCACGGAGAAAATCCATCTCCGGAACGTAAGAACCACGGTGAAGATCCATCTCCGGAACATAATACTCGGACAAGATCCATGTCCAGGGAAATCCATCCCTCAATATCTGTGCGCTCACTGGGGGTGTAAAGACTCCGGAGGGGCTCCTTTCAGCCCAAGCGCTATATCAAGCCAACGAAAGCATGATTCCAGGATCGCTGCAGTGTGCAGTCCGACCTCATAACTATCTCAAAACCAGGCTCCAAGCCTCACTCAGTCAGTACCTTCCAGTCTCACTCACAATGCTCTAACATATAAAAAACAGTCCAAACTAATAATAATATAGAACAAACTAGCAACTTACGAGACTGAGGCATGAAACATATACTTTAACAGGACTGAGTACATGAAAACAATAATCACAGATAGAGACAACAATAATCGACCGTTCCGGTTTGAACATATCGGCGTGAAGCCTTAACATTTATACTTAGCATGATTTCTATTGTGTTCAAGGTAATACCACCTTCACAGTACAAATATCAACCTGAGATAACCATTAAACAGTGCCATGGGATGAGCCAGGATACAAATATTCGGTAAACGCATGCCTATCACTCGGCAAGTGCGTCACCTTAGTTAACATCAAATATCAAGTAGTTTGGGGTTTCGAACCCTCAGTTCCAAGTTTGAAAGCGTTACTTACCTCAAAACCGGCTAGTATACTACTCCACAGTGCCCTTGCCTCTAAATTCAGCCTCCGAGTGCTCCAAATCTACCAACAATCAGATGTATATCATTATAATATGCTAAGGAACTAATCCCAATCGAAATGTATCAAAAATACTCAAAAATCCCGAAATTGGTCAAACCCGACCCCCGGGCCAGCGTCCTGAAACTCAGAAATTTTTATACAAAATTGTTCTTCATCATCTCNCAGTGCCCTTGCCTCTAAATTCGGCCTCCGAGTGCTCCAAATCTACCAACAATCAGATGTATATCATTATAATATGCTAAGGAACTAATCCCAATCGAAATGTATCAAAAATACTCAAAAATCCCGAAATTGGTCAAACCCGACCCCCGGGCCAGCGTCCTGAAACTCAGAAATTTTTATACAAAATTGTTCTTCATCATCTCACGAGTCCATACATATAAAAAACACTAAAATCGGAGTTCGTTTGACCCTAAAGGTCTCAAAATCTCAAGTCCTAAACCCACCTTATTCTACTGATTTTCATGAATTAGTACTGAGATTATGTTCTATAATCACCCATAAATGAGTTTTAATGATCAAAACACTTACCTCTATGAAGAACACTGATTTCCCTCTTCAAAAATCGCCCCCAAAGCTCTCTGTCCGCACAAAAATGGTGTAAAAAGGGGTTAAGTCGCGGAGGGTTTAATTATATACTACCCAGTGATTTCTTCACTGCGATCGCGGAAAAAGTCATGAGATCGCGGTTCACAGCAACTCAACCTCACGCGATCGCAACCAGATGCACGCGATCGCGAAGACCCTTTGACCTCAGCCCCGCGCGCCTGTCATGACCCTATGCGATCGCGACCTAGCACACGTGATCGCACTTCACCTTCTTCCAAACCTATGTGATCGCACTCCGATACACGCGATCCCGATGCACAATTTTTCCTGGACCTCATAGTGTTCTACGTGATCGCAGCCTTTGCCATGCGATGCACAATTCTCTGCTGCACAAAAACCAGAAACCCAGCTCTTCCTTTAAGTCTAAAAATGCCCATTAACCACCCGAGATCAATCCCGAGCCCCTCGGGACCCCAACCAAACTTACCAATATATCCCATAACATCGTTCAAACTTAGTTGCACTCTCGAAATACCAAAACTAACATCAAAACACCAAAATTACATCGGATTCAAGCCTAAGAACTTTGAAATTTCTAAAATCACCAATGATGCCGAAACTATCCAAAACAACTCCGATTGACCTGTAATTCTGCAGACACATCCAAAATGACATTACAAACATTTTCCAACTGTTAGAATTCCATTCCGACCTCGATATCCTATTTTCTACTGCCGACCGTAAATCACCAAAAATTAACTTTCGCCAATTCAAGCCTAATTCTACACCGGACATCACAAAATTAGTCTGAACACACTCCTAAGTCCCAAATCACCTAATGAAGGTATCCGAGCCATAAAATTCTCATTCCAAGGTCGTTTACCAATAAGTCAACTCTTAGTTGACTTTTCTCATTTTAAGACTATTTTAAAGGCTAAATGACTGAACTCTCACTACAACCATTCGATTTCAAGCCTATTGACTCTAACACATCAATAGCAAAATAACCAACCTATGACAAGTCAATAACAACAATTATAATGTCGGTTCTACGTAACAATGGACCGGGTTGTTACAAGAATATGTTCTAATTTAACATTAGAAGCATTACATAACACTATAAATCCTCTAGAACATAGTGGTAATGGTAATATTCGTGAGTTTGTCGAATATTTTTTTTTGTTTCTTAAAGTTAATCTCACATTACTTCGTCTGCTGGAACTTTGCCTTTTTCTAAGTTAAATTGGTTAGCAGTGCTGCTATTCAAAAAAATTCTATAGAAACTGCCTGAAGTAGTTTGCGAAGCCCGAGAAGATGCGATTTATGAAGGAGTAGTGGGTTTTGACTATTTTTGAACTGATTTATCTTTTTAGGATCTACCATAATCTTATATTTTTGATACAATATTATCGAGGAATACCATTACGTCTAACCAAATTTCATACTTGGAGAACTTGGCATGAAGCAAATTTTCTTGCAGCGTCTATAATATAGTTTCACGTAATCCTCGTGTTCTTCCTGGCTACAAGGTAACATCATCAATAGATACTATGATAAATCTGCCCAAAAAGATCATGAACTCCCTATTCATTAAGTCCAATAATGCATCTGGAGTATTAGTAACCCCAAAAGATACCACAAGAAACTCATAAGATACCATACCGAGTTTGAAATGTTTCCCAAGGAATATATTATTCTCTGATACTAAGCAACTCATTAAGCGAATAATTTATATGAGGAAATAGGTACTTATAGTGCACTGTTACCTTGTCAATTACTTTTTGTTGATGCACACCCTTAATGATCCATCTTCCTCTTTCACAAATAGTATGAATGGTGCACCCCATAAAATTATACTTAATCTAATAAAACTATTGTCTATTAGGTTTTGCAATTATTCATTTAGCTCTTTCTAACTCTACTGGTGTCATGCCACATAGGGGTTTCGATGTAGGTTATGTTATGTATCTAATCGACGCCAAAGTCTATTTCTTCTACTAACGTAATCCTGGTAAATTATCAGAAAATACATTAAAGAATTCTCTAGCTATTGGTACCTTTTCCAAGCTAGGTGTCTTATCCCTTATGTTTCTTATCATTGCTAAGAGACACCAACAATCTTTTTTTTTTTTTTGTAATGTTGAGCTTTTTTACATGATATAACCTTATTTATCTTAAGAGATTGTTCATATTTTAGGATGAAACTAGGTTAATATAGTATCCCAAGTTCAACTTCCTTTACATGGAAATCGAGGGTGGCATGGCAAGAAGATAACCGATCTATTCCAAAGTAGACCATATTAAGTAATATCAAGTTGACTAGGATATCTTTATGTTCAACTTGAATTTGACAAGCTTATTAAACATATTCACTTAACTCAGATTCTTTCACATGAGTAACAACCTCAAAAGGTCATTCAAAATCTCACCATTTATGTTTCCAGTTGTTTGACGCGCATTAAAATACTCGTAAAAAGAATTCCCAGTCTTGTGCTTCCTTCATAAAACTTGTTTACATGCCTATCATGTCATATTTTTAGTATCTTTTTCAAGCTAGCTATCATAGAATAGGCCATATTTTTTGTATACGAGGTTACTGTCTTATTTAAAAGATTAAGCACCCCTTAGATAATTCCTTCAGCTTGAGATAATGTATATCTAGCTAGTTGGGGAAGTTTAGTGTCATATATCGGTATTCTAGTGTGTTAACCAATTTTTTACGTAGTAGATTCACGTTGTTGGCTTTCAAGAAGGAAGCAATTCATGAATAGTTTAGAGACTTGTTCCAAATCAATTGCGTTGCACATATTTATTCTCCTAATAGTACGATACCATACCATATATTTATTGACATGCTCCCTAGGCTATAAGTTTAGGTTGTAAATTTCTAGATCCATGAGTCTCTTATTAGAGCATCCTAAAACTCATAATGCAATTATTTCATCAAGAACCTCTGAGGATCCTCCGAACAATCAGAAACGTTAAACATGGTGGTTTCAATTTCTAAGAACTTTATTAAGGATATATCTCTGTTTTTGACCATTTTAGTTAATCTTAGGGCTTGAGGCCTTTAAGATACCATTTGTTGCTCATTCTTCCCTATCCATCCATTATACCCATCAATATGAGGTAAGTACCTCAACGGTAACACTTCCCTATGGCTATAGTTGTGGGATAGTACTTATTTTAGGAGTGGATCCTATCAGACATCTCGTGGTGGTAAGGAACTCTCTCATGGTGGCTTAAGAGCCCTTTCATCGGCCTTTTATGGAAGCTCTACCTCTTCCTCTTGACGGTTATCTGCAAGCTCTACATGTTCCCCTTGACGATTATCTGCCAAGGGCCGCATTTGATGCCCCCTTAACCTCTCGACTATTCATATTATCGAGTAATCAAGATTGATCCTTATGGTAATAGGATAAATAGTGAAAGATTCAATTAGTTGACCCTAATCTTCACAAATGTAAGGCTAAACAAGAAAGAAAGATAGACACATCATATCACGCCCTCGCAGAATCACGATTATGGTAATGGCCGGCTACATAACTATAATTGAGGTTCTACTACTGACTTGTGCTCCATTAGTCACAAGAATAACCTAGGCTCTGATACCAAATTTGTCACGACCCAATTTAGGATCATGACTGGCGCTTGGGAGAAAGTGCCCTCAAGTAAGCCTCATTGGTATTTTACAAAAAATCAAACATAGTTTCCCCTATTTTAGGACTATCTAAAAAAAATTCTGTCTCATAAACAAATAAAAACTGAACATCCTAATACCATACCAAACAATTTGACAACTTCTCAATTAACCAAAACAAGTCTCCACCATTACTAAATCACCAACTAACCACTAGAAATACCAATTTATCTCCAACTTTGATAAATGAGAACTATACTCAACATAAGACTATAGTAACAAAAGAATACTCATGACACTAAAATGACTATGGAGCGACTCTAAGAGTTCAAAGAAAAGATCATAACAATAAATAAAATATCCGCCCACGCGAACAAGTGTGAGGCTCACCAAGAACTATCAACTTGTGCGCTCTAATTAACAAAATCCTCCAACTGCTGTCTCTGTAAAAAATTAGCGGGGAATGAGTCGCTAGCTCAGTGAGTAATAACACTTAACCACAACCGTTTTTATTAGGGACAAGTCAGAAAACATGCTAGTATATAAAACATGAAATAACATAAAAATGCCCTTTCAGAAACAATAAAAAAAAATTCAGCCTCATCATGTTTTTCTTGTAGTATAATACAATTAGCAATTCAGTAATAAACTCGGTAACCACTGTGTAATATCAATATTCATATTTGGGAGGTTTCAATGAACGGATCATGTAATCGGTATAACTGTGAACTTCTTCGCAAGAAGTTAAATATAATGGTAGTCCCTACTCGAGGGAAATCGATAATAGTATGCTAGTTCTACCTTCCCACTAGCGAGGGTTGTAACGGTAATCGGTAGTTACAAGGTGCACCAGGTCTAACGAACCTTCCGTTAGCTACGAGATCCTTCAAAGTCTATTCCCATTTATACTTGTCTCTGTATCCATATATACTCATAGAAAAATATTTTAAAACAATATAAGGCTTTTTGGTTCTTATACAATCATGTAATTTCATTTCGATAACAGTAATTTCAAGTAACCGTAAAACATATTTAGTGACAACAAGAATACTTAAAACAACGATAATCATCTCAAATAACTATTTTGGTATCATATCGAGTAAAAGACTTGTCCCACATGCAACTCAAAATAGTCGACAACATATTCATATCAAAAATCATGTGCAAATCATGCAAATTATGAAAACACAAATTGCGATAAGATTACTACTCACAATGCTCGTGTCAAAATATCAAATTCGTCACCTCGAGCGATTCGTACAAGTTCCTCCAATTAATCTATAATTACATAATATCGATCTCATGTTAATTTTCTTGTTTAGGCTAATTCATGGCTAATTTAAAATACCCAACCCTCGAGGTTTCGTATTTGACTCTTAATTCGCTGAATCAGATTTACCCATGCTATGAGTAATTTAAATTAGTCCAAAATCTTCTTTAAAAAAAGAGCATTTATGTAGTTTAATCCATGTAATATTCAATTTCTTTAAACATGTGTATAAGTTAAAACTTAAATAGCATTATTGTCTATAATATCTCTTTTTCTTTTTGTAGTTAAATTTTTAATACCCGACAAAATCTCATGAACATATAAATCAGGATTTAAAGAAATACTAGAAACTGAAGAACAATCAAAGAAAGGGAAAATTTGGCCTTTTTGTGTAGGAATCAACAATGAAGCTTGATAATCTTTCTTCCTTCTTCCTTCTTGAAATTTATGGATAAAAGCTTCTATTTTCTCTTAAAGCGTTGTTGCTCATGAATTTCCCATACGTTAGAATTCTTTTACTATATAAAGCTTCTTTTTTTTTCCTTTTGTTGTTTTCCTGTCGTGAGCCTTCGTCCCTTTCCCTTAATCCCTTTCTTTCTTTTTCTTTTTGGCCAGATTTTCATCTGGTGGGCTTTGGCCCTTTTGGTTAATCCCCTCTCCCTCCCCCCTCCCCCTTTTGTTGTTAAATGACCAATATATCCTTATCTAAAATTAGGGGATATTACACGGCGATACCTTCTTCTTTTTCTGAAGTGATGGTTATATTAGAAAATCTTTTGGTTTCCAAACATGACGATCTAAAATAGTTGAAGTTGAAAAACTCTAAGATCCAACATCTTTCACGCCATTTTGAATGGAAAGTAGAGAAATAATTTCTTTGCTTAACTACTCGTTATTCAAAATTCACGGTCCAACTAATTCAATTTCATTCTACGAGATTATAAGAAGAAGATTTTGACAAGGTGAAGGAATGCGAAAATAAAACGGCAAAAGAAAAAAAAGAAGTAGCTGCTTTGCCTTGAAGAGTTTGTTACTTTTTTTTCATTGTATTTCAATGTATCTTGCTGTATTTCATTATATTCACTGTCTCGCTGTATTTCATGAATGTATTCATATATTTTCTTAATTAATATAATTTATGTATTCAGATGTGTATATGTATTCAAATGTATCTACAGTATGTATTCATATATTTTTGCACTATAGATGACTTGCTATAGTTCATGCATTCAATGTATTTTTATGTATTTAACTGTATTCAATGTAATTATATAATTTTATTATATAAATCTATTTGTAAAGATACCACTAAAAAATATTTTAGTAAAGATACCACTAAAAAAAAGAAAGGATGGATTGAATCTCTGAAGATTGCTCTATTTTTGGTGTGTTTTTCGGTTGAGAATCTTTTCTATAACTGGAAATACAAATTTTATGTGTTATAATTGAGTTTATTGAGTTAAATGATTGCAATGAGACACACTAACACCACTACTTAGAGGTGGAAAGGGGGGCGGTCGGAGGATGACAGAGCAATCACGCCTTGCTCCCTCCTGACATCTATCGGGAGGGAACCTCTTTTCAAAGGGCGATTCATCGTTTCCAATGCGGTTAATTGCTATTAGGCTTTTTAGGAAAGTTCCCCTCTTTCAATCCAGTCCCAAGCGTCCCTGGATTGAATCCTTAGTTAGAGAGAGGGGCTAAGCCTACGTAATGCTATGTGAACAACCTTTTTGGTCCGCTTTCAGCTATGCTTTATAGATGGGCTACCCTGTGAAATAAAATATCATATGTAAGTAAGTAGAATCTAGAATAGAATCTAGAGCAACTAAGAAAAAAATCGAGTAGCTTGCGGGCCGGTCGTCATTGCACACTAGCTGGTCAGTGGGGGTAAGAGAGTGTTAGGAGTCTATTGCGTTAATTGATTCACTTACCGTTTTTAAACAACTGAAGACCTTTTTATCACAAATTTCGTTATTGTATTCACGAATACAGCTCGCGAATACAGTCGAATACATTCTCTGTTTAGCTGGACTCCCTTGTTAAAAAATACATCAAATACATTCTATAACAACTGAAAAACATCGTTATAGGAAGTAATTTAGTAAATGATAGCTATAGCAAGCTAATAATCACTAAAACATAATGGTTTTTGAAAATTTCTCTTTTGTATTCACCACCAAAGCCCGTGTACTAGCCCAGGCCCATTAAAGACAAGGCCTTTTGTTTAGGTATTGAAGTTGGACTTCCCAAGCCCAAGGCCCATTAAAAGGGATGAATAATATGTGAAGGATTTTAAAGAATTTATTATCTTTTCATTATTTAGTACTAATCCTTCCTATCAAATCAGACATTATGTGGTGAGTGTAAATGGAAATTTCGTTATGATCCAATAATGATTGGTGATATAAAGTTGGAGCTTGAAGCGTTTGATTTAATAACAATTTTATATATTTTATTTGCTATAAAAGTTTAAATCATTTGGCACATGATATCTTTTAGATGATATAGTCCAAATTTTTTGTAAAATTTTTCCACATATTTTCCTTCTTTTAATGTCAGAATAACTGCATGAATATCTCCGTTGTTGTTCAAGGCATTTTGGTTTCTTGACAGCATCATTCAGCATATATTTCATGAAACGAAAACAGATGAACAAGTTGTCCAATGACTTGGCCGAAATGAACTTGATTAATGACTAATAAAGGGGTTTTAACGTAATTGGCCGTCCGGCTAAAAATATTTACAGCCCCTAATTGATATACATATATTATACACAAAATATGTATAATATATACACTTGCTAGTTATTCTTTTGGGCATGTGGCTATTTAAGTTAATTTCTTAAAATTATTCAGAATTTTCGGCCCATAAACTCATGTATAAAGCAGGCCCACCTTGATGGCCGGGCTTGCAACTGATCTCCTCTCTGTTATTTTTTAATTTATTATATTTTTCTTGCTTAATTGACCTCCTCTGTTACAAATGAAATTTCGACAGACGCAAATTCAATAGTTTATGGCAGTGAAATTATGAAAATGGAGTACTACTGAAATCGTTATTGTTTATGATCAGAGGCGGAGCAAAGATTTAAACCTTATGGGTTCGAGTTATAATACTTTTAAGTTATTGAATTCTAAATTAATAAGTTGTACATATTCAATGAATTTTATAAGGCAAATATATAGTTTGAACAAAAGTTACTGGGTTCGGTTGCACCCACGTACTGCACTCTGCCCTCGCCCCTGTTTATGATAGAAAATGTAAACTTAGTCTGTGTATATATACATAATCATTATTATTATATATGTATCTACGTGTCCTTTTTTAAAGGCGAAATACATAAAATATTCCTTTAAGTTGTCCTCAACGATCAACTGAATACTTCAACTAAGATTATTTCCAGCGAGACACTTTATTTATTCGCAAAAGAAGATCAACTATACACCCGATCATGTGAACCCCCATCGCCTGATATGCACTCTCCGGACCCGAGTTGCCCGCCTAAAATTAAATTTTTTCTTTTCTTTTCCTAAATAATGTGGACCCCACCTAATTTCACACCTCCTTCTCCTTCCATTTTCTCCTCCACCATTCGACACCCTCCTCTATCCTAAATCACCTCTGCCTCCATTACAAAAGATAAGAATTACCAAATATATCATCACACCAATTCAACGATTTTTTTATACCAGACACATTCTTCTGTGTCACCTGCTCTGAATCTCAATCTAGCAGAGAATAGGAGAAGCCAAGAAAGAAACTGGAATGTTGGTGATGGGTCATACGGCTGAACAAAGAGACGCAGAACCAATTTCTACGGACAATATGGAGGCTGCTGGAAATTTTAAAAGGACCCATCTGATTCTTTTTACTCTCTCTCTCATCAAAAAAATGGAGTTCCTTCTTCTGCATCTTCTTCATTGTCATATTCAGATGCCAATGGCATACCATTTTCCAGAAAGAATTTGTTTCTAGAAAGATGGAATATTGTCGGATCTTCATCGCCGATCTAACTCCTCATCTCTCTAACTTCGTCGCCGCCTAGACGGTCATCACCTTCGGAGGCGGCGATTGGTAGCGATGCGGCGGCAGAAATAGAGGGAGAGCGGAGCCGGCAACTGCCATGTCAAAATGAGTGAGGAGATGGTAAAGAAGGTTTCTTTAAATATATATATATATATAATTTTTTTTAATTACACGTGTTAAATTTTTATGGTAAAATTACACGTGTTATTTTTTGATTGATCCATTTGATATGTTATTGACAAGTGTAACTCATGCATTTGCTCTATTGTACTCGAGTGTTTACTTAACCTATTTAGTAGTCAATTGAAGTGTTTAAATAAAAAATAATTCGGTTGAGATGTTCACCTAATTGTTGAGGACAACTTAAAAGTACGATTTATGTATTTTTCCTTTTTAAACTATAAATATATAGTTCAAGAAAAAGACGGTGACGCAAATCTGCCATTAAGTTTAGACCACCAGAAAGGTACTATATTCTCAAAAAGCACAAGAATTCGACCATATATACTTTTAGAAAATTGTTATAAATATATATTATATTATGAATGTTCATTTAGTACTCTGTTGTAAATCAATTTTCTGAAGAAGCTTATTTATATGGGATACCGCAATAAATGTGTTATCTATTTAGTAATTTACTGGAAATAAGTCTCCTGAAGAAGCTTATCATTTTGGTACTCTATCATTACCCCCGGTAGAAGATTATCTATATCTGGTACAATAGTATCTTATAAGTAACTTACAAGCAGCTTGCAGTAGCAGCTTACACAACAGCGTGCAGTAGCAACTTACAAGCAACTTACACAACAACTTGCAGTAGTAGCTTACACAACAGCTTCCTTTCTTCTATAAATAAAGGAGTTTTTAGTTTATTATGTAAATTAGTTTAAAGTTAAATAATATATCAGTTTGTCTCTATATTTGTCTTTACTTTACTGTCATTATTTTATAACACGTTATCAGCACGAGACTCTGCCATCTCGAACAAATCTTTAGAAGTATCAAAGGTACGGACTTTCTTTTCCTAAATAATGTCAAATATTTCTAAACTTGAACTTATAGCCCTGAATATATCGGGCAAAAACTACATGTCTTGGGTGCTTGATGCTGGAATTCATCTTGATGCGATGGGCCCGGAGACACCATGAAGGAAAAAAATCAGGCATCAAACCAAGGCCGTGCCAAAGCAATGATATTCTTACGTCATCAGCTTGATGAGGGCCTGAAAATAGAATATCTTACTGTTAAAGATCCAGTCATATTATGAAATAATTTGAAAGATAGATATGACCACCTGAAGATGGTCGTTCTTCCACAGACACGATATGATTGGATTCATTTAAGGCTATAAGATTTTAAATCTATCACTGAGTATAATTTTGTTATGTTCAGAATTATTTTCCAATTGAAATTATGTGGTGATAACATTACTGATCATAATATGTTGGAGAAAACTTTCACCACTTTTCATGCCTCGAATATGCTCATGCAGCAACAATATCGAGAGATGGAATTCAAAAAGTATTCTGAGCTTATCTCACATCTTCTCGTAGCCGAACAACATAATGGGCTATTAATGAAAAATCATGAAAGTCGACCTGCCTGTTCTTGTTCATTCCCTGAAGTGAATGAGACGAACTTTCACCAAGCTAAACGTAGAAGAGGTCGTGGCCCCATTCGTGGTCATGGCTGTGGTCGGGAAGAAATTCTAATCATGGTAATAATAATGCACCAAAGAACACTCCTCACCACCAACAATGGAAAAGGAAAGAACAAAAACATGAAGCAGTGAAAGCACCAAATGCAGAAAATGCATGCTATAGATGTGGAGGAAAAAGGCACTGGTCACGTACTTGTCGTATGCCAAAACACTTGGTTGAGTTTTATCAAGCCTCTATAAAGAAGATAGAGAAAAATGCTGAAGCACATTTTATTTCTGAAGATAATTTAGACTTCATGCATTTCGATGTAGCTGATTACTTTGCACTCCCAGAAGGAGAAACAAGTCATGTGATCGGTGTGAATTTGTATATAGTATGGTTATGTAATTGTTGTACATAAATAAAAGTTATGCTTTGATAATGATGTTTACTATAATATATTTTATTTATATCATTTTGAAGAATATGGATAATCCTCAAATTATGTTTGGATCAAAGACCAATCATGAAGATATTTGTGTAATTGATAGTGGAAAAACTCATGCCATATTCAAGGATCAGAAATACTTTTCTTATTTGCATAAGGAAAAAGCAAATGTTTCAATAATTTCTGGTAATATAAGTTTGATTGAAGGCTCTGGAAGAACCATTATATTTCTGTCTGAGGGAACAAAACTTATTATAGACAATGCATTGTTCTCCTCCAAGTTTCGAAAAAACTTGTTGAGTTTTATAGATATCCGCCGAAACGGGTATCATGTTGAGACAATAGATGAAATGAACGTGGAATATATTTGTATTACAAAGAATATTTCTGGTCAGAAATGCATTGTGGAAAAGTTACCGACTTTATCTTCTGGCTTATACTATTAAAAAATTAGTACAGTTGAAGCACACTCTACCGTAAACTAGAAGTTTACGGATTCAAATACTTTTGTGCATTGGCATGGTCGTTTGGGCCATCTTGGATCAATAATGATGAGACAAATTACTGAAAATTCGAGTGGGCATCCATTAAAGAACCTGAAAATTCTTACAAATGATGAATTTTCTTGTGATGCATGTTATCAAGGCAAAATGATCACTGGACCATCACCAATGAAGGTTAGCAGTAAATCCCCTGCCTTTTTAGAGCGTATACATGGGGATATATGTAGACCTATTCACCCACCAAGTGAGTTGTTAGATATTTTATGGTCCTAATAGATGCATCTTCAAGATGGTCCCATATGTGCCTACTATCATCCCACAACCTGGAGTTTGCAAAGCTACTAGCCCAAATAATTCAATTAAGGGCGCAATTCCCAGATTATCCTATAAAGGCTATTCGCCTTGATAATGCTGGAGAATTCTCATCTCAAGCTTTTGATGATTATTGTCTATCATTTGGAATAAAAATTGAACATCATGTAGCTTATGTTCATACTCAAAATGGCCTTGCAGAGTCATATATTAAACGCCTGCAATTGATAGCAAGACCACTACTTATGAAAATAAAATTGCCCACTGCTGTTTGGGGCCATGCTATCTTGCATGCAGCATAATTTATTCGTCTCAGACCGACATATTATAATAAATATTCTCTGTTACAATTATTTTTTGGTCATGAAAGAAATATTTCCCATCTACGAATTTTTGGATGCGCTGTATATATGCCAGTAGCACCATCACAGCGCAGTAAGATGGGCCCACAAAGAAGGTTAGAAATATATATTGGGTTTGAATCACCCTCTATTGTTTGCTATCTTGAATCATTGACGGCAGATTTACTTACTGCTCGATTTGCGGATTGTCGATTTGATGAAATAAATTTCACACAATTAGGGGGAGAGAAAAAGGAAATCAAAAAAGAAATTGTGTGAAAAATTTCACCATTATCTCACTTTGATCCATGTACCCCTATATGTAAGCAGGAGGTCCAGAAAATCATCTATTTACAGAATATAGCAAATCAAATGCCAGACGCATTTACAGATTTGAAAAGGATAACTAAGTCATATATCCCTGCAGAGAATGTTCCTGATGTCCCAGCAAGACCATCTACTACAATGAGAGCTAGTGAACCTAAAGCATACCTGAAGCGTGGTAGGCCTTTGCGTTCTAAGGATCAAAATCCTAGAAAAAGAAAATCGACAAATGATAAAATAATACTACGAAGGGATCTCCTGAAGAGACCCATAATCTGATCAGCTCTGAGATTCTTGAAGGAATCAATGAACCCGAGACTCAAGTGAGTGAGGAACTTTTAACAAGTTCTACTGGTGATGAGATGAATTTAAGTCGATCTGAAATAGTGGTGGATAAAGTTTTACATATAATGTTGTACTTAACATTATACAAGATAGTGAGAATCTTGAACTCCGATCTATCGAAGAATGTAGACAAAGATCTGATTGGCCAAAATAGCAAGAGGCAATTCAATCGGAATTGAAGTCACTTGCTAAAAGAGAGGTCTTTGAACCAGTAGTCCAAACACCTGCTGGTATAAAATCAGTTGCTCATAAATGGGTTTTTGAGCGAAAAAGGAATGATAAAAATGAAGTTGAAAGATACAAGGCTCGCCTTGTCGCACAAGGATTCTCACAACGACCCGAAGTCGATTATGAAGAAACATATTCGCATGTTATGGATGCCATAACATTTTGATATCTCATCAGTATAGCCTTACGTGAAAGGCTTGAAATACATCTAGTGGATGTGGTTACAACTTATCTATATAGGTCACTTGATAATGAAATTTACATGATAATCCCTGAAAGATTTAAAATGCCTGAAGCATATCTAAAATCTCGAAAAATGTACTCAATCAGATTACAAGAATCTTTGAACGGTTTAAAGCAATCTAGGCGCATGTGGTATAATCGTCTTAGTGAATATTTTCTGAAAGAATGTTATATAAATGATGTTTTGTCCATATATTTTTATAAAGAAAATGGCTTCAGAATTTGTTATACTTGTTGTTTATGTTGATGACATAAATCTTGTTGGAACTCCAGAAGAGCTCTAAAAGGCAATTGAATATCTTAAGAAAGAATTTGAGATGAAAGATCTAGGAAAGACAAAACTTTATCTTGGTCTGCAAATTAAAAATTTAGCAGACAAGATCTTTATCCATCAATCTGTCTATACAGAAAGGGTCTTAAAACGCTTTACATGGACAAAACGCACTCATTGAGTACACTAATGGTTGTTCGATCACTTGAAGTGAATAAGGATTTGTTCCGACCTCCAGAAAAGGATGAGGAACTCCTTGGTCCCGAATTACCCTATATCAGTGCAATTGGTGCACTAATGTATCTTGCTAATTCTACAAGACTTGACATAGCATTTTCTGCTAATTTACTAGCAAGATATAGTTTTTATCCTATACAGAGACATTGGAACGGGATTAAGCATATATTGCGATATTTAAAGGGAACTCTTGATATGGTTTTGTTTTATGCTAACAAATATAGTGCAGATCTTGTTGGTTATGCAGATGCATGTTATTTATCTGATCCCCATAAAACTCGATCTCAAATCGGGTACGTGTTTCCATATGGAGGTACTGTCATATCATGGCGCTCCACCAAGCAATCTATTGTTGCTACTTCTTCAAATCATGCTGAGATAATAGTTATTCGTGAAGCAAGTAGGGAATACGTATTGTTGAGATCAATAATTCATTTATTCGAGAAAAATATTGTTTGAAATGTGAAAAAAGACCTACAATTTTATACGAAGACAATGCTGCATGCATAGCCCAATTGAAGAGAGGATTTATAAAAGAAGATAGAACGAAGCACATTTCATCAACATTATTCTACACACACGATCTTAAAAAAAAATAGTGACATTGATGTGCAACAAATCCGTTCAAGTGACAATCCGGCAAATTTATTCACTAAATTTTTGCCAACTTCAACTTTTGAGAAGATTGTATACAAGATTGGAATGCGGAGACTCGAATACTTGAAACAAGGTTTTCATCAGGGGGAGTAAAATACACGATGTACTCTTTTTTCCTTACTAAGGTTTTTTTCCACATGGTTTTTCTTATAAGGTTTTTAATGCGGCACCTAGCAATGCGTATTACTAAATACGTGTACTCTTTTTCCTTCACTAGGATTTTTTCTCTCATTGAGTTTTTCTTAGTAAGGTTTTAATGAGGCACATTATCTTTTAATGAACATCCAATAGGTAGTGTTATAAATACATATTATATTATGGATGTTCATTTAGTACTCCGTTGTAAATAAGCTTCCTGAAGAAGCTTATCCATATGGGACATCGTCATAAATATGATTATCTATTTAGTACTCTATTGGAAATAAGCCTCCTGAAGAAGCTTATCATTTTGGTACTCCGTTATGGATAAACATTACCCTGGTGGAAGATTATCTATATCTGGTACAGTAGCAGCTTACAAGTAACTTACAAACAGCTTACACAGCAGCTTGCAGTAGCAACTTACAAGCAGCTTACACAGCAGCTTGCAATAGTAGCTTACACATCAGCTACCTTTCTTCTATAAATAGATGAGTTTTCAGTTTATTATATACATCAGTTTGAAGTTGAATAATATATCAATTTCTCTCTATACTTGTCTTTACTTTACAATTTTTATTTTATAACAAAAATCAAGTAATTATCATACTATAATTAATCTCTAATTTGGCACAGTAATTTTGCAGATCCCAGAAAATTGCTGGTACAATGAATAAGGAGCAAAAAATATAGAGATCACATGAAGAGTTCTATTGATAGCTAAATTCTTTGCCAATAAAAATTGAAACGAAAAGTTGTCCTACCTATACTATAGCCAACATATGATATAGGACAAAAGTAGAAAAATATATTGTACTTTTATGACTCTGTTCCATAATTCATTGAAATAATTTCGTAAATCGTAATACATGGGAGTTAAAAATATAGCTGATAATCCAAATGTATCTTTGTCGTGTTCTTCAATTTTCACTTGATGAGTACACGATCAAATCACTTCACTCTACTAGTAGACTAGTATCAGTTGATTATGAAAAAGAAATTGGGACTAATGCGAATATGCCTACAAAATTGCATGGAAGTGGGAAGACAAATTGGGAAATTGGCAGAATTTAATGACATCAATTGGTCTGCTTGTCTAATCTCATTGTTGAAGACACAACCCTAAATCAGTGGAAACCCTCTTAGTCTCTTACCACATTAATCAAAGAATGAATATATATATATATATATATCGCCTGAAACTATCCCTGAAAAATATTTGAGAAAAAAAATTCCCCTACTTCACGCCTTAGACCTATTTTGACATACCAAAATTTATTTATTTCTAAAAACAAATAATAGTGGGTAACGGGAAGAAAATTTTATATCAAAACATTCGTTCTGATTTAAACCTGTAATCATCAAACTTAACTCTTCCAGGTAACGACAATTTATATAAACGCAATTTTTGGGGAAATGGCGTAGGGTAGCCATAATTTAAGGTAGTATTTATTTTTTATCTAACAATTCTAATGTTGAGCAAAAATAGCCACTACTCTATTAAAATTAATATGAGAAGATATTTTTACCCTTTCTTCCATTGCTTTTCTTCCCAAACCCCATGCCATTTCTACGTAGTAGAGCCTGCGCATATGTGGTGACCCAGTACTCTGGTTCAGGTTTCGTAATGTGAAACATTATTTGTAATGAAATTTTTACATAGATGGTCTCTTTACATATTTGTCGAAGATACCTTTGTTCTTCAATATTATTATGCTAATACATATAAAATATTGTTGTAAATTTATACACCATTAAATACCATTATTATACTGTATATGTACACATTTACACATAATTGTAGTCCTGAAGTCTTGAAGTTAAGTTCAAAAGTTAAGGACATGTAGTCCTAAAATCCTGAAGTTAAGTTCAAAAGTTAAGGACATGCAGTCCTTAACTTACATTTACAAGTTCAAAAGTTAAGGACAACCAGTCCTTAACTTACAGTTACAAGTTCAAAAGTTAAGGACACTTGGTCCTGAAGTTTAAGTTCCAAGTTCAAAAGTTAAGGACACTTTGTCCTGAACTTAGACTAACAAGTACAAAAGTTAAGGACATGCAGTCCTTAACTTACAGTTACAAGTTCAAAAGTTAAGGACAATAGGTCCTTAACTTAGACTTACAAGTTCAAAAGTTAAGGACACTTGTTCCTCAACTTTGACTTATAAGTACTAAAGTTAAGGACACTTTCCTGAAGTTTGAGTTTGAAGTTCAAAAGTTAAGGACATGTAGTCCTGAAGTTAAGTTGAAAAGTTAAGGACATGTAGTCCTGAAGTCTTGAACTTAGAGTTCCAAGTTCAAAAATTAAGGACATGTAGTCCTGAAGTCATGAACTTAGAGTTACAAGTTCAAAAGTTAAGGACATGTAGTCCTGGAGTCCTGAAGTTATATTTAAAAGATAAGGACATTACCAGAAGGGCATTTTCGTCCGGACAGTTAAAATTTATTTAAATAAAGACAGCTTCTCTTAGTGGCTATTTGTGCACATCGCCCATTTTTACAACGTTGTATTATAGTCTGTTTTGGCCCACCTTTTAAAATAATTTTTTTTTAAAAAGTGATTTTTTTCAAAAGTATTTTTCAAGAACGTACTTTTTGTGAGAAGTAGTTTTATATTTTGTTAACACTTTTGAGTAGTAATTAGGGGTCGTTTGATAAGATATATTAGATAAAATAATGCATGCATTAGCTTTGTGTATTCATAATACCTTGTTTGGTACACCTTTTGAACTTATGCATTAGTTATGCAAGCATTAATTGTACACCCTATTTGGTATTATCCTATGCATAACTAATGCATAAGAAATCATGGTATTAACAATGCAATGGTTTTTAATGCATGCATTAGCTTAGTTAAAGACAAAATTGTCCTTCAAAATTTGCTTGATTAAAATATGTTATTATATTAATGCAAGTTAGAAATAGTCCAAGAAAGTTGAAAATAAAATTATACCCCTAGTAAATAAATAAATACTTAGCATATTTTCTTTTTTATAAATAAATATTTAGTTATATACTACAATATAGATAGACAAATCAAATATTCTTTTTAAAACCTTGTTCATGTAAAAACATTCCTGAACATATGTTCCTTTTAAAAAATAAAGTGATGGACTAGTCATGAGGGTATTTTTGTAAAATACAATTCTTTCAGAAATTATGCAATGCTATAATACATCAAACCAAATAATGGATAAGAAATATGTCAGCATAACTGTTACGTGGCGCTTTCCTGAGATTCCTTGGAAGGGCGACGTATGGCTAAGCAACTGAAGTCAGTGCAGCTGTTGTCCGCCAATTGAGGTCCCCTCCGTACGCTAGACGAGATTTTCAGTGTCGTACGAGAAAACCAATGTCAAGAACAATTGAGAGAACGGTAATGAGAATTGAAACAAAGTTTGATTGCATTAATGAAAGCTATTACAAAAAGGTAACACGATGTCGAGGGGGAGAGACACCAGTACAGAGAATTGTTTGCTAGAAAGTTTTGATTACTTGATCTCCCTAACAATGCTTAAAACAAAATAAAGCAAAGTTACAAGACTTGACCTACCTAAGCTAGGTAATCGTAATGAAAATACATGGAATAAAACTACTCTATATTTACAATGAAAAAGGACTTAAGTTTTCTACAAGGTTGAAACAGGTACGTTGTCAGCAATCTTGTCTTTGGCATCACGATCTGCGCGCGCGACATTGTCTGCTCGCACGGCGCTATTGCAGCTGCCTGCGGCTGGGCGCTAGCGAGGGATATCGGTGGGGCGACAGAGGCACATGCGCTCTTGTCACTTGGCGCAGCCAAGACCACAGGGCCGTCCATGGTGCTAGGCGTTGGGAGGCTTGCCAGAACGCCACGGGGCGCGTCCAAGGGGTCATAGGGAATGGCTGGAAAGCCGTCTATGACATTCTCCCCCACCTGAGTTGGCGACGTCCTCGGCGCCTTACTTGCAAAATAATCTTCAATTAGGATCTTGTAGGCTTTGAGGTTTGTTCCCCTCTCCCAAGTATTCTCCTCTGCATCACAACCTTTGCATTTCGCCAAGAACTCTTGGTGGTCCTTTCCTTGAGGCATGAATTACCCGATCATCAAGAATAGCGTCAGCTCGCCTTTTCCCGGATGAACTGGGGCCTCAAATACTGGGTATTGTGAGTTGGCTCCGTGAAGGATCCTCCGTGTCCTCCCGAAAAGGTTTTAGAAGGCTGACATGGAAGACGAGATGGATTTTCCACCAAGTTGGGGTATCCACCCGGTATGAAACTTTCCCAATGCACCTTTCAATGGACAAGGGTCCAATGTATTTTTGCAATAGGCGAGGGTCATGGACCCTTACAAACAAGTACCTCTTTGGGATTTTGACCATCACTTTGTCTCCTACTTGGTATTCAACAAAGCGATGATTTTGATGAGCATGCCTATTCATCCTCTTTTGGGCTTTGACAAGATAGCTTCGCACTATCTCCCAATTTCCCTTCCATTTTCTTTAGAAGCTAGCACATCGAGGAGATTTTGACATGTTTGGTGCATTCACGGTGTGTGGGAGTAACGGTTGCTGCCCGATAATAATTTCAAAAGCACTTTTGTTTGTACTAGAGCTATTTTGTGAATTGAAACACGGTTGAGCAGCATCCAGAAGCTTCACCCAATTCTTCTGCGATCCGGTAACAAAGTGACGGAGATATTCCTCCAACATACCATTGAATCGCTTCGTCTGGCCATCAGATTGCGGATGAAAACTTGAGTTGTGACTCAATTTTGACCCGAGGCACTTAATTAGTTGTGTCCAAAAGTTGTTAGTGAAGCGTGAGTCGCGATCACTAACGATGTCTTTGGGCAGGCTCCAATATTTGACAACATGAGAGAAGAAAACTCAAGCTATATCTTCTGCTGATATATATTGTGGTGCTGCAATAAATATGGCATCCTTGTAAAACTGATCCACCACAACCAAGATAGTTTTGAGATCCCCGACCTTGGGTAAGCCGGTGATGAAATCCAGAGAAACACTTTCCCAAGGTATCTTCCGAACAACTAGTGGTTCCAAGAGTCCCGCTTGTGTCAAGCAGTCTGACTTGTCCTTCTGGCATACTAGACAAGTCTTCACATACTAAGCAACATCATCGGCTATTTGAGGCCAATAATATGCACGACGAAGTAATGCCATGGTGCGTTCTTCACCGGGATGGCCAGCCCACAGAGTATCGTGACATTCCGCCAGAAGAGTCCTTCTCAAATCTCCTCATTTAGGAACATAAAGTTTGTTCCCTCTAATTTTCAGGAAACCATCCTCCATGTAGAACTGGCGAGTTTTTCCCTGTCCTACTAGATCAACCAAATATTGTGCAGTAGGATCCTTGATGAGTAGATCCTGTATCTGGTCTTTTATGGTGGTAGATACTTCGTTCCCCCTTAGGGTGGCGAGTAGGTACACCGATGCTAGTTCGGCCCTCCGACTGAGCGTATCAGCAACATGATTAGTCTTCCTACTGCAGTACTCCAGGTTGAAGTGAAATTCTGTTAGGAGTTCCTGCCACCGGGCCTGTCGACCATTCAGCTTTGGCTGGGTCATGAAATGGCTAACATTTGTGTTATCTTTCTTGACCACGAACGGAGTTCCCAACAGATAATGCCTCCAAAGGCGTAATCAATGAATGACAACCAATAATTCTTTCTCGTGAGCGACATAGCACCGCTCTGCATCCTTCAGCTTCTGACTCTCGTATGCTACGGGATGCCTGTCTTGTAGTAAGACTCTGCCGAGAGCATAGTCAGAAGCATCTGTTTGTACCTCGAACGGCATGGACAAATCAGGAAGGGCCAAGACAGGGCTACTAGACATAGCCTCTTTTAATGTGTTGAAGGCCTCCGCTCGCCTAGGTCCCCAATCCCGAGGTGTGACCTTCTTGAGGAGTTCTGTCAATGGCACTGCGAAGAGAGAGTAATTTNAGAAAGATGCATAAAAAGTAAGTATATTTCAATAGTGGTTCGAATGTGTCCTTGCAAGTTATATTTTACTCCCTTTTATAGGGAATTACTTAATATAACATCTACTCTTTTCAGTGATTGAGAATTAATGGCTAATAATGTCATTAATGTAACGTTACAATGATTAATCGTAACTGTTACATGAAGATTATGTAACATTTTGGCTCATTAATTGAAGATCCCCGAATCTGCCCTTTATTCCGTCTTGATTCATTAAGACCATGTCTCTTCGCCTTCTCAATTAGGTTGAGATTCCCGTATCTAATTACCCCGTGGGTATGCTGTTCAGTTCCTCTTTATCTCGTACCTCTTCATAAAGTCTCGTTCAGTTTTCATGTTGTCATTGCTCCACATAGTTTGCTGAGTCATCATAAGTATTACACGTGTGAAGCTCATTTTTACCAATACAATAGCGCCGCTCTGCATCCTTCAACTTCCGGCTCTCGTACGCTACAAGATGCCCTTCTCTTAGAAAGACTCTGCCAAGAGCATAGTCAGAAGCATCTGTTTGTACCTCGAACGGCTTGGCCAAATCAGGGAGGGACAAGACGGGGCTACTAGATATAACCGCTTTTAATGCGTTGAAGGCCTCTGCTCGCCTGGGTCCCTAATCCCAAGGTGTGACCTTCTTGAGGAGTTCTGTTAATGGCACTGTGATGAGGGAGTAATTTTTCACAAATCGCCGATAGAAATTGCATAGGCCAAGGAACGCCCTCAAGGCGTGGATATCCTTGGGCGGCGGCCAATCTATGATATCTTGAATCTTTTGTTGGTTTATTTTTGTTCACCCTTCCTCAATTACATGTCCGAGGAAGTCAATCTATTTTTTAGCAAAGGAGCACTTGGATAGCTTCGCATATAATTCGTGCTCCCGCAACCAGGCTAGGACCTTCCGCAAGTGCTCCAAGTGTTCTTCTAGTGTTTGGCTATAAACCACAATGTCATCCAAATAGACCACCACGAATTCGTCAATGCACTCTCGGAAGACTTAGTTCATCAGGGTGCAAAATGTGGTTGGACCATTAGTCAAGCCGAACGACATAACCAGGAAGTCGAACGACCCATATCTTGTCACACAGGTCGTGAACACCGTCACACCACCCAATCTATCGAACACGTCTGCCATGAGCGGAATAGGATACTTGTTCTTCACAGTGATTTTGTTTAGAGCTCGATAATCCACACAGAGTCGTAGACTACCATCTTGTTTCTTTTGGAATAGCACAGGGGACCCGTATAGGGACTTGGAGGGAACAATGATCCCTGTGTCTAGTATCTCCGTCAACTGTCTCTGAAGCTCGGTGAGTTTGGGTTGTGACATTCTATAAGGCGCCCGAGCGGGTGGATTCTCACCCGGCACCAACTCAATCTCATTGTCCACACTGCGCCTAGGCGGGAGTCGCTTTGGAATATCCTGTGGCATGACATCTTCCAACTCCAGTAGTAGCTCCTTTACGGGTGTCAGAATGGGGCTCGAGGAGTGTTCTAAATATTCAATGCATATGGTAGCCAGGAACGTAGGTTCATGTCTTTTGACTCCCTTCTTCAACTGCAACGCCGAGATGTTCTCAGCGGCCATATTCATGTGCATGCACGGGATAATGCAAGGCTTGGCCCCGTTTTCTCCCATTATCAGAAGCATGTCTGCATATGGTACGAGCATAGTGTTGGTTTGCCTCAAGAATTCCAACCCAACTATCAACTCAAAGTCATCCATGATCACCATGCGCAAGTTGAATTTTCCTTCAGAAGAACCCAACTTCACTGGTACTTCTTTGGATATTCCACCCACTGGTTGAGAGGTGAGTTGAGCCTAAGGGTGTCTAACGGGCCGGGTTGACCCGTAACCGGCCCGGTCCGGCCCGGTTAAAACC
>ML419727.1:65721-108420 GCA_005239525.1 Nicotiana knightiana | reverse complement strand
CCCCCTTTTTTCCCCCCCCCCCCCCCCCCTTTTTCTCGCGAAATCGGGTTTCGACATTTTTTGGGACAACTCCTTTCCTTTTCGGGAAAGGGGTATGGAAATTGAAGAGTCGCCACCTAACGGATTTAAGGTGAGTTAGGTCACCTAAATGAACCAGTTTACATTACCAGAGATTGGGTAAGGGCTTGAAATTACCTTTAGAGGAAGGTGTTAGGCACCCCTCGAGGTCCACAACGGTGGGTCCCGGCCAAACTTAATTTGTGAATTAGTCATTAAGAAAGTAAAGCAGTTTAAGCACACATAAGGATTACAAAAACGGGAATAAAGGAGTCCTAGGTTTATTAGCCTATAGGGTCATTTCTGTGCAATACCCGATAAACTTTCCTCAATTATAGGGGTTACATGTGGCATTAGCGCACATGTCATCATATCCTTTACTAACCAATTACCCTCCCCTTGGTGGTTATATAAGCGATTCTAATTAAACATACTCTATGTGTGCATTACCCATCACTTTCTTATGACCCTGGAGGTGTTTAGGACCTCTAATTAAGGCAGTTCTAGACTCTCCTAAAGTGCTTAAAAGGAGAAAATCTAAACGACAATTAAAACAAGTAGGATTTTCAAGTAAAGGAACAATTAAGGGGGCTCACATTTACCTCCACAAACAAGCAGTCAATTGCACGTCTCAAACAACAGTATTTCAGATACTTTAAGAGTCCCAAAGCAAGATATCTAGGTGCGCATAACAAATAGAATATATGATGCATTGTGTTAAAGCGAGGCAGTGAAGACCTAATCAGTTTGCCTACTGATTTTAGGACTTGTTGAATCTGAGCAGTTCGTAAATAGTTAAGCGCAGCATAGTTTTACAATTTGCAAGATTTCAATTATCCTACAGGCTTGCCTAGGCGTGGATTCGAGATGTCCTATAAGCATGATATCTAATTATTAATCAGAATCTTAATACTAACAAGCATTTTAAACAGGCAGTTTGAGTTCATTATGTCCTATAGGCATGTTGTCTAGGTGTTGAACATTACAGAACTGATTTTATACATTCATATCTATAAACATGTTATCTAGGTGCTAGGACTACTTTTAAACTTACCCTTATAGACATGGTTGCTACTGATTTTATGCGATATAGTCATGGTATTTATACGAGTGAAATAAAAGTTCTAAAGCATGGTTTCTAATGCACGTAAGAGAATGATCATGATTTTAAGCAGAATTAATAACAACCTAGTGATAGGATTTCTAAGCAGACATGAGTATGCAGAACTTTAGAAAGCGGAAGTTTAGGACAAATGATATGATGCACCTATAAGCATGTTTTCTAATGCACAAAACAATCTTACAAGCATGGTTTCTAATGCATATATAATCACAGTAATTCTAGGAGCATGATTTCTACCCGATTTCCCCACAAAACATATATAAAAGTCCCTCCCATTTTACTAATATCCCAAAATCTGTTTACAAGAGTTATTATTATAGACCATTTGATAAATGAATTACAGAATAGATAATACTATACTATAGGGAGCCTGGATAGGCCCAAAAGTAAAGCTGGAAGACCAGGCGTTCAACCAAATCCAAGGTACCAATATCTCATAGTGTCCAAGAGAGTATCCTGGTGCATCAAAGTTCCCAAGGGCCTCACGGACCCCGGGAAATGCTCACACCAAGGATCCTTTTAAAGAAAATAGTTTTTCTGCAGTGTGGAAGAGCCAGCCCCAGTGTGTCAGAGTTTAGAAGAGTCTCATGGACTCCTAGGCAGTGCTCACACTGGAGGGGCAGGACCCTAGATAATAATAAGAGTAGGAGTGAAAAAGTAGTGTTTGGAGAGTAGAAATAGTTTGAAGGAAACAGCTCAGAAGCGAAAACAGTTTAGAAGCATTCTGAAAACAAAGGCTTCAACAAGCAAATAGCAGACATAGTCACAAAGTTTTAAAGCAAAGATTCATATTTCCCAAATTTAGCTTCGTTCATTAGTTAACACTAGGTGGGCACATAGCATGATGAGATCAAGCAACTACACAAATAAGGGGTATCAGGGATTGGGAACATAGAAATCCTTAACCAAGGACACATGAAACCAATCAGAAACAAAAGCATGATTATCAACACCAAGAAAATTGACATATTATGACAGCCAACTTCCATAGCACTCAATAGGATCTAGTGATGCTAATTAGAAGCAATAGATAGTAAGAACATAAGTTTAAAGAGCCAGAGCACATAGCAAAAGTAATCATACTAACTTAAAGCAGTAGACAGGAATAACATAGAACTTAAACGGAAGGGTCGTCATGCTAACAGTTCATAGAGAGGATAGGGATTTAATTGCACAAAAGTGGTTATACCAGTTGAGGTCAATGGACAGGGAGGATAAGAGTCTAAATGCCTAAGTAAGCATGCTTGTTTAAGGAAATAAATAGGAAAGGATTGAAGCTTACACACATAAATAGACATGCTGATTAAAGCAATAAACATGAAAGTATTGAAGCTTAAACACAGAAATAGACATGCTGATTAAAGCAATAAACAGGAAAGATACAGAGTTAAACACAGAAGTAGACATGCTAAGTGAAATATAGAAGAGGCATGGATTCAACAGAAGTAAAGCAACAGATAAGAGAGCACATAGGTTCAGGCTTCATAGTATAATAAACGACATTAGGAATAGGAACATACTAGTTAAAGGAGGCAAAAAATAGAAGGTGAAAGTATGCAGGATTTAATGATCTAGCCTTAGCTTTCAGCCGGCTAGACAGTACAATGAACACAAGTAGCAGAAAGATGAGAACAAAGTGTGTGAGTGTGTTTTGTGAACTATTGTTCGTGTCTTGAAGAATCAGAATGAAAGTATATATATAGCACTTAGTGAGGTAAAACAAATAAGGTAAAGAGGAAATCACAGTTCATAAAACAAGGTTAATCAAATAAAATCAATCAGCCAATTAGGGAATCAATTCCTATAGAGAAATCCGGAAGAGACCTCTTAAATTGGGGAGAGTCAATTAACAGTACAGAACTAGGGCTCAAATAAGGCAAGAAATCAATGTCATACCATATAGGAGTCAATCAAGACCCTTAAGTCAGACTGATAATTCAAATAAGGCAAGTATTACTAATTAAAGTCACAAATAAGGAAACGGGTAAAAAATCACAGAAAATACTAATTTTAACAGGAAAAAATCATTCGAAACCTAAATAGAATCAGTCAATATAACTGGTTAACAGAAATAAACACAATAACGGGAAAAATTTAAAGAAATCAGTGTCACAAATAGAAACACCTAGGGTTTAAGCATATACACGAAAATTAATCAAATCAGTAAAGAAATAATCAGGTTCTAACACTTGGTAGTTAGAAAAAACTTTTTGAAGAAACTTAGGATGAACCCTAATTTCAGAAAAAGTAATGGAATCGAAATAGTATTAACCAAAACAGAAAACTTTTGAGGGCACATACCAAATAACATTTGAAACGCTTTAGATCTACAAGGATCTGAACATATCCAAGTAGTTAGAAGACCAGGTTTTTCAAAAAATAGCAGAGATGAAAGAAACTCGGTCCAAAACCATAGATCCAAACCAAAAACAAGCAAGAAACAGTACTCACAAACGAGAGTGTCCATAGACAGGCTTGTGAGAGAAGTTTCGAACAAAACCGGTTGAATCTCTTTGAGATTCTCTTAGAATTCCATGAAGTCGAACAACCAAAAGATGTAACAGGTCGTCAAGGGCCGAAAAATACATAGAAACCCCATAGACAGGGAGTTTTGCAAGTGACGACGGCTAGGTTTCAGGGGTTGTTTGAGAGAGAATGGAGAGATTAAGGAAAGTAGTGACGGCGGAAGAAAAGGGGAATGGGGGGTTAGTCTTAGGATTAAAAAAGGTAGGAAATAACGTGGATCGTTGATCTTAGAAATCAACGACCACGATTAGGCGAGGTCTTTGGGTCGGGTAGGCACATAATTGGGCTTGGGGGTTTTGGGCTAGTATTTTTGATAATGTTTGGGCTGGTGTAATGGTTAGGTCCGAGAATTAAAAGGGATTAAAGGGCAATTTGTTAAATGCCCAATTAATTAGTAAAACTAATTTGTAGAAGTAATTAGTAGATTATAAAAAATGATTTAAAATAATTATTCAATATTATAAAAATATAAAAAGCTATTTTCTGGTGAGATAATGTAATAATGCATGCATGGGCTATTATTGCAAAATTATTACAATTATAACCTAAAAATGCAAATGTGGATATTTATGAAATAATTAGGCTTAGTATAAATATAAGTAGTGAAATTGGGTGATAAAATTGTTATAAAATCATTTATGATGTAATTAGTAATTATTTATATAACAAAATACTGGGATAAATTAATTAAAAAATCTCTTAAAATGCAAAAATTATGAAAAAATATTAATTAATGCTCATGCATCGTTTTGGAGATATATACATGCATTTTGAAATTAATATAGGGAAAATTGGGTATCAACACCTTTGGTATTTGATGATTTTGTATTTATTCTTCTTTTGAGAATCATGTTATACATATTCGTCTATTTCGTTGATACCTTTATAGGCTTCATACATGTTTACTTTTATTGTACTTTGATTATTGGACCACTAGTAAGTGATGATGTCGACCTCACGCCCCAACTTCTTCAAGGTTAGACTAGATACTTACTAGGTATGCGTTAATTTATGTACCTATGCTACACTTCTGCACTAATTGTGCAGGTACTGACACATGTACATTTGGTGGTCATACAGGCATGTAGGCACAATTGTTGAGGAGACTTTGTAGTCAGTTGTTTTCTATGATACGATCTGTAGCACACAGAGTCCACTTTCTATTCATTTATTGTATTCTGTATTTCCTATTTTAGACAGTTTTTGTAGTAGTATTTTATATTCCAATAGACTCTCATGCCCTTGTGACACCGGGTTTTGGGGATTATGGACTGCTTGGTCATATTTTTTATTAGCTAATTTGGCATTTGTCTTGTAGTTAGATCATTGTACGAACTTCCTTTTATGATACCTAAAATCTCCTACTTGGTTGAGAACGTTTTCCAATTATATTGAATCTCATATTATTTTAAGATATAATGTGGACTATTCATTGCGGATGTTCAGCTGTTGGCTTACCTAGCGGCAGCATTAGGCGCCATCACGACTCATGGTGGGATTTGGGTCGTGACAGCTTGGTATCAGAGCACTAGGTTACTTAGGTCTCACGAGTCATGAGTAAGTCTAGTAGGGTCTTGTGGATTGGTACAGGGACGTCTGTACTTATCATCATGAGGCTATAGAACTATTAGGAGAACTTTCCTTTCTTCATTCCTTATCATGCAACTTGATTTTGGTTATAGCTTACATCGTCAGTTCCTTCCTACTCATTCGTACTCAATACTGGGTACTCGACAACAGTTGGCCACGACGAGTTGTGGTGAGGCTATAGATATGGTGCCGGATGCTTTTCCCTATGTTATAAGGGTGGACTACTATCATCGCCTTGTGGAGGGGTGTTCAGTCATTTGTGCCTAGTGCTGATATTGTCCATAGGTTTAGGGTTATACAATGTGTATTGTGATGTTTCACGTGTTGAAATTCACATGGTGTTGGTGCAGAATTGTAAGGTGTTTACTTATGTGTCGCGACACTGAATGCTTCAAGAGGAGGATTATTCGGTTCATGATTGGGAGTTCAAAATTTAATTCCAGCAAGAGAGACATTTGGGCTATGGATGTTTAGGCTTTGACCGACGGAGTTGCGAGATTGAATATTTCTGAAGTGGGTAGAGTTCTTGCTTGTGTTGTTGTGTAGTCGTCCTTGTTTAAGCACACTAAGGCTCGTCAGTATGATGGTCTTCATTTGCTTGTCCTTGGGGACACGCTGCTGCAAGGTGGCACTTAATAAGCGGGTATCAGAGATGACGAAATATTGCGACTTCAAGGTCGAACTTGTGTCCCACTGTTGATAGTTTGACGGAGATGATCCTCGAAAAGGCTTAGAGTATTCGATATTCTATTTGTCCGGGTGTTATGGAGATGGATCGTGATTTGAGGCAGCATTATTGGCGATGGAGGATAAAAAGGGCATTGTTGGTCATGTCTCATGGTGGTTGAATTATTAGCAGGTCAAGTATGAGCAATGGGGACCGAGTGGTTAGCTTCGGAAGATGGCTATACCGGAGTAGAAGTAAGAGTGTGTCGTTAAAGATTTTTTGATAGGGTAGCCACAGGATTTGAGGAAGCTTGGTGTGGTTTGGGTCATTATGGACAAATGACTAATTATGTGCACTTCATTTTGGTATTGAATTCTATACATAGAAAGTTCAAATATGACGAAAAGAGTTTGCTTGGAATGCAAAGGAATGTGAATGTTTGATTATCACTTCGGGGTGCGATAGTCTCGAGTGTTGAACATGTTTGACCTTCAGTTGATGTTGATGGAATGAACGGAGTATTAAAGTTGGTGGACGAGTGTGTACTCAGGAGGATTAATTGATTTCAAAGTGGTTATCCCAATGGCAATGTCGTTGGAGGATGTCGATGTGAGGTTCCACATGTGGGCTATCTCCTGTTAAAAGGAAGACTTTGTATGATTTCTTATGAGATTCCTACAAAAAGTATTACCTTCTACTCAATGAGATGCATGTACTATGATGTGGCTCTGGATCGCTTGAGTGAGATGGTGCGACTTTCATGAGGTTGAGTGTGCATTTGGGGATAATAATTTGGGATGTGTTATGGCTGGTGTAACACGGGGTTATGAGAAATCTTTAGAGTAATAACGTAAGATCATGGTAGCTGAGGAGGAGCAATCATTATGGGTTCTCGGGCTTTGTGATTGTGTCTTAAGCCAAGCGGGGGAGCCTACCATCGATGGTTGGGTCTCATGATCATGTGTTTGCATAGTTTCTGGATTTAAGTATGTTTAATGATTAGCTATGACTTGAGGAACAGGACATCAGGGGTAATTCGGGAAACGAATTTGATGGATGTGTGTTATATTTCACTTTATTGATATATGAAGGTTTTGGAATGGATCAAGTTTGATACTCCTCTATGGATGCAATGTGTAACAGGAAAGGGGTCGTTTGGTTAATTATTTTGGAGCTTTACTGTGCTAACGGAGCACTAGTTGTGTGGCTATGTATCCAGGACTAGGTTAGAGTGGGTGACTCTCGAGTATGGTTCTTGTGGGTTCGATATTTGAGATGTGGTGCCTAAGGGTTCCGGATTCGTGTGTGACTACGGATCAAGATTTGCATGGGGTTGTAAAAGAAACTTGAAAATTTTCTATATCAGTAATGGTTCAGCGAAACAGTGTTAGAGAGATGGAAGGAACAACTTTGGATCGATAGAAAGTCTCTTCAGAATAGGCATATCAGTTTGAAGTACTATTGGATGCAGGAGAGGGAACAAAATGGCTTGTAGGTCTTAAAACTATGTGGTTTAGTGTTGAAGTCATTTCGAATAAGTGTATTGAGATCCATGTTGTGATGGAAAAGAGAAGTATTATTTTGAAAGCAAGTCAAGAGAGACTTCAAGAAGTTTGGTCATTTTAGAAGTGTCTTAGATTAACATGTTAAGGTAAATGATCGATTATTTTGGTATAATAAATATATACATGACTTTGTGGCAATACTTGCAGTCTTGTCATGTGTCATTTGTTTGATTCAGAGGGGTTCAGTTCTGATGGCTAGGTTATGTGCAAACGAGTCCCAAAGAGTTTATGACGGTTTTGACCATGACTTGAAATTGATGTCTTCTAACATTATGGAAGGTTGTTGTGTGTCGTGATCTTCTCCTGAATTGAGTAAGTAGAGGGTTTCTGGTCGACAAAGTGTTTATCCTACGTGTGGTTCGGTGTTGGTAATAACATTCTCATATTTTTATATAATAACATGATAGATGTGGTGAGTCGCATGATATTAGGATTGAATGAACAAGGTTGCGGTTCATTTTCAGAAGGAAGGTCATGAATTCTAGGTAGCGTAAGGGATTTTAGATGTTTGAGAGGATGCTAGCACTATCTTGTATCGCTTGAGAAAGGTGGTTATATAAAACACATATTGATGTGCGTATACTTGGCTATTACTATAGAGATAGCATGGTTGGTAGCCACTTATGTTCAGGTCTTTCTACTTGGTGCGGGAGTTTATGGGACTATCTCCCACGGGGTGACTGTGTATGTGTGATGTATCAGTTATTTAAGTGGGAGAGATTGAGATCAGGTATGGGGGTTCTGGTACTCTCACAGATTGGAGAGTTTGTTTCTAAAAGGCGGACTATTCCTTTGGTTGCAGATTGTGGAAATGCGTTCAGGAGCTAACATCTGATTATATGTGATGTAGTTAGCGTCACTGTGGACTTTTGGAAGGCTATTGACCTATTTTTGAATCATCCAAATCATTTTGGAGGCCCATAGGTAAGCTTAATATGAATGTGTATTCTACACTAGATTGGATCTGTTTATTCAGCGAGCATTTGTCTATGGATGAGTCATGGGGTATAATGGATGTTATTCATGCCCTAATCTATTTCATGCTTTACTATCATATGCCATTATGGGTTGTGCGGCTGCTTGATTATTCACACGCATATTGTGGTCTTGTGTAGGCTTTGTGGCAATATTTAAGCAAGATGGCTTTTGAGATGTTGATTTGTTTATTGCACCTTAGTCGTGCTTGGCCTTTTCTAGAAGGTAGCTACCTCACTAGTCTCCAAACAGATGAAGCTCCAAATCTAGCAACCACCATTCCCAAAAGTACCTGGATCTGCACACGAAGTGCAGAGTGTAGTATGAGTACAACCGACCAATGTACTCAATAAGTAACAAGACTAACCTTCGGCCGAAAGCAGTGACGAGCTCAGACAGGTATAGTCCAAATCCATATTATAACAGAACAGAAATGTAGACATGCTTTCAAGTTTAACAGTTTAAGTTCAACACAGATAAAATATGCCAAGTGTGATTGATATGAGGAATGTTACATCTCTATATCTACATGTCAAATATGCATGTCAATTGTATTGCAACACAGTGATAAAGACATATACATACTCTTGGAGTATTCAATCTCACTCAGCACGCTCAATCACTCAGTACCCCCAACTCACTCAATACTCCCAGTCACTCAGTACTCTCAATATCTCGGCACTCACATTCACTAGGTACCTGCACTCGCTGCTGGTATGTCAGACTTTGGAGAGGCGGATCCTGCCCAAGAGCTAATATAAGTCAATCATGGCATGAATCAATAAAGCATGTTGCAGCGTGCAGTCCGATCCCATAATATCACTAACAATCAGGCCCTCGGCCTCACTTAGTGATCAATCTCTCTAGTCTCTCGGGCTCACAAATCTCATGACAATCAGCACAAACAATGATAATATGATGTAACAATAAATGGAAACGGAGACTGAGATGTGATATACAAATGATAGATGTGACTGAGTACATAATTTCAAATTAAGAAAATAATTCAACAATAAAACAACCTTTGTGGGTCCTAACAGTACCAGTATATTGCCTAAACATGATTTCTAGCATGAATTACTGCTTAGTTTCTCTAACACATGGACAATACATGAATAATAACAAGATTAGATGACTACACAGCTCCACAGAATCAACTGAGTCACAATTACTACAGTGCACACCCACATGCCGTCACCTAGCATGTGTGTCACCTCAACACCAACCACATAATACGTATTTCAAGGATTCATACACTTGTCACCAAGTTTAGAAGTGTTACTTAACTCAACCCGCACAAATCTCTACTCCAATAAGCCCTTGACTCGCGAATCCGCCTCCGAACAACTCGAATCTAGCCACAAACAACTTAATACAATCAACACAAGCTATAGGAATCAATTTCATACGATAAAGATAGGTTCTTTAACAAAATTCAAAAAGTCAACCCAAAATTTCAACCCCGGCCCACGTCTCGGAATCTGACAAAATTAATAAAATTCAAACACCCATTCAACAACAAGTCCAACCATACCAAAATTACTCAACTCCGATCTCAACTCGACCTTCAAATCCTCAAATTATAGCTCATGAAGTTTACACAATTTCCCCAATTTTTCCAACCCAAAACACTAATTAACTGGTAAAAACAATGATAGATTCATGTATACTAACAAAATCCAAGTTAGAATCGCTTATCCCAATCTCGGTCAAACCTCTCAACTCTTCAAACTTCAACTTTTCCAACTTTTTCAAATTCAAGCCGAAATCATCTATGGATATCCAAATCAACATCCGGATACACTCCTAAGTCCAAAGTTACCGTACGGATCTATCGGAACCATACAACCTCTATTCCATAGTAATTTACATATAAGTCAATATTTGGTTAACTCTTTCAACTTAGACTTCCAACCTTGGGACTAAGTATCCACATTCAGTCCGAAACATCTGTGGAACCAAACCAACCACCCTGGAAAGTCACATAATAACAAATGAGCACGAAATAAGCAATAAATAGGGGAACAGGGATATAATACTCAAAACGACCGGCTGGATAGTTACAATGATGATCAAATAAAATAATTAAGCAAAAGATTGAATAAATAAACCAATATGATAAAATAATAAGAACAATTTAAGCTTCAAACTACAACCTTCATGTAGCACCCACAACTTTAGAACTAATGAACTATGTGACTAAAGGAATAGAAGAGAAGAAAAACTAGTGAAAAACTTACTCCAATGTGTCCCTAATGTAAATTCTCCTTCAAGGTGGCGTGCTCCCCTCCAAAATAGGTTTAGGATTATTTTTATACGGGTTGGAGGTGTGTGGGGCCGTCAAAACCTTGTCTCGGACAAAATAAGAGTAAAACTCGTCACCCAACACCCAGGGTAGCGCCCTACGCTACACTGTTCGGTTTTCTTCTTTTGTTCTCTTTTTGCTTCAAGTCGTGTACTTTCGTCTCACATTTCCTCCATATGACTCCTACACATAAAATAATCACAAATGAGAGTAAATCATTACACTACACATCCAAATTCCACAAAATACGAGTAAAATGTGAGTCAATATGCATATAAATATACACACTTTTAGCCGAATATCACAAACGCAATGGTTTTTCCGCAAACGCATAGCGTTGGGGTAGGAAGCCTTCATAAAGGCGATGGGAGAAGGGCCTGGAAGAAGCTTCAAAATAGTGAGCTCGGGGTTAGGCACATTTTATCCAATTTCTCTCATTTTGAGTCGATTTGGGGAGATTTTGAAGGGCCATTTTCATCATCTATCACAAGTTAAGTGATTCCAACTCTTTGTGAGCTAAATACATGGAGTATATATGGATTTTAACATGGAATTAATAGAAATTTGTGGGATTTTTTTGGAAAAATCAAGAATTGGTAAAAAGGGATTTTGACCACGAAATTGGGCATGAAATTAGAAAAAAAAAATTATATATTTTATTTCGTGGTGCTATGGATAATATTTATCTTTGAGAATTTTAGGAACCAGGATGTGTGGGCGCGGGGGTATCTTTTTTCGTGGGTTGAGAATTTGTTTTGTTAAATTACAGGGTTTTTAGTATGTTTTGATTGGTTTGCGCGTTCTTTGGCTAGTTTTGGATCGTTTGGAATTGGTTTGAGGTGTTAGATAGGCGTTGGAGTTGATTATCATATTTCAAAGTAAGGTAAGCATCTTGCCTAACCTTCTAAGAGGGAACTTGTCCTCGTAGGTACTATATTTGCTACATGCTACGTGTTATAGGAGCTATGCACATATAAGATGACGAGCATCCATGCATATGCTAGATAAATTGATTACATCTGGGTAGATTTAGACTCACACCCTTCTTTATTGTTCTACTTGAGTTATTCTTACTTTTTCAAATGCTTTAATTCATGTTTTAGCATCAGACTAGACTTGCGTAACGTATCGATCTTCTTATTCTAGAGACTTGGTACTATACTTGATCAAACGCAGAAATTATCCCTTTTATTACGGATTACTCCCATGTTGTACTTATTTATCCGAAAGTTTTATGATTTCATAACTCATATGCATATTCACGAGTTGGGATAACGACCCATCAAACGTTTCATTATTCTAACGGGACCGATCTGGTCGCCCCTCAACACTACTTTTATGGGAGTGGGTCATTCGCCTCGACAGTATTATGAAATATTCTTATGGATCAAGTCTGTCACGACGCGATTTACGCTCCGAAAGGCATCGTGATGGCACCTAGTCTCTATGACTAGGTAAGCCTAATTGCAAAAAAAAAGATATTAAAGAAACAATAAAATAAAGATGGAATCAAGTAAATCTACAAATGAAACATCGCCACTTGGCGCGTACAAAATACAACTTCCCAAAAACCCGGAATATCACTTTAGTCACAAGCTCTATCTCAAAGTGCTCTATACAACGTAAGGAATTGCATGAGATAAATCTATCTAAGTCTGGAGTGGAAGGTGACCCGAAGGACTCTGCGGACGCGGCAGAATTACCTTTCGGTCTCCTGGAAGCTGCTTCTCGGACCCCTAGCCACGAAACGAAGTGTTGTACCTGGATCTGCACATGGAAAACATGTGCAGGAAAGGGCATGAGTACACCACAAATTGGTACCCAGTAAGTGCCAAGCTTAACCCCAGATGAGTAGTGACAAGGTCAGGCTAAGGCTCTACTGGATTTTTATAGTGAAAATCGTTTAAAATTTAACAGAGAGATATAGTAAGCTAAGGCAGAACAGTAGAAACAATGAGCTAAAAGAAAATAAAACCAGGGAGCCCTCGGCTCACCACAACATATCTCACAGTAACAAGTATGAAGTGCAGTACAGGGGGAAAGCTCCCGAATTTCATCTGTATTCCCAATTTAAATATACAATGCAGTACAGGGGGAAAGCTCCCAGAATCTCGTCTGTAGTCCCAATTTAAATATGCCATCCAGTACAGGGGAAAACCTCCCAGAATCTCGTCCGTAGTCCCAATTTAAATATGCAATGCAATACAGGGGAAAGCTCCCGGAATCTCGTCCGTAGTCCCAATTTAAATATGCAATACAGTACAAATACCGGATACAATTTATTTAAACAATTCAGGAAAAATCACAGGCAAAAATATGGATAAAACTATCTAAACAGGGTGCACATAGTAGCAACTAGGGGAAGTTCAAGTAAAACAGGTAGACATGCTACTTGGGGAAACTTCTTCCCATTTTTCATGACTTCTATTTGGGGAATCATCGAAAATCGATGTCAAAATCTCATTAAATTGTCGGATATTTGGGGAAACTTCTTCCCATTTTTCATGATTTTTCACCCAAATTCCTTGATTTCATGGAAGAAATTACTATAGATTAATGATATACAAATGAAATAAGGTTAGTAATTGATACCTATGAATCTTCTCCTCAAAATCGCCTACTCCCGAGCTCAAAATCGTTTTTAGAAGATATGAATTTCAAGCCCTTGAATTTGGTATAAAATGCCCAGGTATTCCGCACATGCGACTCTTGGACCGCACCTGCAGTACCGCACCTACAGAAAATCCATCGCAGGTGCAAAAACTCACTGAAAGGGCTGGGGCCGCACTTGCGGTCACTGAGCCGCATCTACGGCTCCGCACCTGCGGAATCCAGACCGCACCTGCGAGAACTGGTTGACTTGACCAAACCCGCATACGATCCCCCTTTTCGCACTTGCGGTTCCCCGTCCGCAGGTGCGAGACACCAGAACCAGCAATGGTTCAGCTATTTTTTTCCAAGTTCCAAAAGTCACCCGTTGAGCATCCGAAACACCCCCGAGGCCCCCGGGACCTCAACCAAACTTACCAACCAGTCCTAATACCTTATCCAAACTTAGTCGAGCCTCCAAAACACATCACATAACACCAAAATCACCAATTATACATGGATTCAAGCCTAAGAACTTATGAAATTTCCAAAATCTACAACCGATGTCGAAACACATCAAAACTAGTCTGAATGACCTCAAATTTTACACACAGGTCACAAATGACACAAAGGGTCTACAGCCAGTCTCGTAATTCTATTCCGAGCCTGATATCAAAATTTCACCTATCGGCTGAAATCGCCGAAAATCTAACTTTCGTCAATTCAAGCCTAAATCTACAGACCTAGAAAACACATTCCGGACACACTCTTAACTCCGAAATCACCCAACGGAGCTGACAGAGTCGACGGAATCCCATTCACGACCCGTCCTCACACAGTTCCAACTGCGGTCCGATTTCTCAAGCTTAAACTCACATATGAGGACTATGTGCCCAAAAACTCTCTGAATTTCACCACTCAACGTTCCGAAAAGTCCAAAAATTATAAATAGACATAGGGAAAGCAGTTATTAGGGGATCGGGGTGCTAACTCTCAAAATGACCTACCGGGTCGTTACAAAGTCGTTCGTCTCTCGGTAGTATTGTCAGGTACATTTATGGATTGGCTCGTACGACCTCGGTAGCATTGTGTGTCATGACCCAAAATGCGTAAGGTCGTGATGGCGCCGAACATCATTGTCAGGCAAGCCAAACATTAATTAGTTGAAACAATTTCCTGTTTTATCAATTCATGAAGAAGCATTTCCTAACACTTTATTACATATTAACTAAATAAAATTTGTCCCGTAAAACAATAGTTTGAATATTCCATTTTAGCAATTATATCCCAACCCATCCCAGAACCCGGTGTCACAAGTACATGAGCGATTTCTAATAATTTATACAACCATCAGAAAGCTTGTCCGAAATACAAATTGGACAAGGAAATTTAAAATAAAATTAAATATAGTACGAGGGAGCTCTGTCAGCTGCGGATCGCTTCCGGATGGTGCAGCTCGCCTAAGTCTCCAACCAGCCATGTAACTATGAAGTTACCTGTGCAATAAAAATGCACAGCAAGTGTAGCATGAGTACAAAAACAACATGGACTCAGTAAGTCGCCCGCCTAACCTTAGAGAGGTAGTGATGAGAGGTCGAATAGACACTCACTAAGGGCCAGAAAATTAATTAACAGCATATGATGAACACGGTAGGCATGTAGGGGTAGTAAAGCAGCAATATATATAAGGCACTGAAATCCAAGTAAATACTGGAAATAACAAACAGTTACCACTTCCTTATTTTCCCCCAAATATTGTAAATAAATAATTTCCTCTTTGTTTTCCCCCAAATATCTTCTCACTTTTAAAAGTCCATGAAAAATATTTAACAATTTAGCATGTGCATAAGGGATAAGGACAACCAGCCTGAGTCATCATAACAATCATCTTTGTGCATTGCCGAGGATCAAATGGCCCGTACCAAAATTGCACCTCTCAATATAATAATCCTCTCTGTGCACTGCCGAGGATCGAATGACCCGTACCATAAGTGCACCTCTCAATATAATAATCATGTCTATGCACTGCCTAGGGTCGAACGGCCTAAACCATAAGTGCATCTTTCAATAAAATAACCATATCTATGCATTGCCGAAGATCGAATGGCTCGTACCATAAGTGCATTTTTTCAATCTGTTGTGGCGTACGGCCCGCTCCCATGAGAGTGGGGAAAATAACACTCCGCTCGCGGAATGTAAATTGCGAAGCGGTCACATAAAGACATGCACAATCAACAATCCACCCCGAATACGTCGGGAACATAAATACTCAAGTAAATGACCGGTTTCTCTTTTAAAACCCACAAAATAGTATTTAAATCCTTTTTTTCGAAATTTACTTTCCAAGTTTTTTTTTACAATGTTTAATAATACAACTTTATCCGGAAATACAATTGCCCACGACGGAAATCAATTCTTTTTTTAGATGATTAAGAAAATAAACTCTAATCTTCCTTAGTCATTCAATTACAATTTCGATTATATTAACAGTCTAATATCACAGATAAGATCACAGGTACAACAGGTAAAGCATGCTAGTGGGTCCTAGGCTACCCGGACATGGCATAATAGTAGCTACGCGGGACTCCCGTCACGTCGTGCGTACGTAGCCCCCGAAGATAGTAACACATACTTAATTAGTTCACCTAGGGGGATAATTCCCTCTCACAAAGTTATAAAAGAGACTTACCTCGTTCCCAAATTCCATAACCGGCTTCCAAGACCTTCCGACGACTCAAATCGTTTCACAACGCTCCGAAACTATCCAAACAACGACAAATCAATGAAAATATACTCTAATATTTGCAACAATTCCAAATTATATAACTTCCCAACCCCGCTTAGTGAAGTGACCAAAATTCCCTCGGGCCCACGTGCCCGGAATCTGAAATTTTTTGAATATATACTCTACCGATAGCCATACTAGTTAAAATATACAATTTACTCTAAATTCTATGCTCAAATTCGTGGCTAAAAACCCAAATTACCATTTTCTAGGTTCCTTTAAGATTTCCCAATTTTCTACAAATTTTCATGTCTAATCCATGCATATAATCTTGTATTTAACTTTAAAACGGGAGGAATTTACTTACCTTGATATGCAGGATGAAAATCTCCCTTTGAAGCCTCCCAAAATCGCCATGCCAAGATGAAAATAATGAGGAAATGGCCAAAATTTTCATATAAACTATTCTGCCCAGGCCCCAATTACTCTCTGCGTTCGCGACACCCTAAGCATGTTCGCATAGCCTCCTCGAGCCAACACTCCGCATTCGCGGTCCCCTCCCCACGTTCGCAGAGGCCAAAGGGACCCCAGGCCCCCAGCTCCCCTTTCCTCTATGTGTTCGCACACCAGACCCTGTGATCGCATAAGACAACCCAACAGCCTTCACAAATCCTTCTATGCGATCGCAAACAACTACCCGCGATCGCACAGGACAAATCCAAGCAGCCTCCAAATCCTTCTATGTGATCGCATACCCACTCACGCGATCGCATAGAGTACCTGTTGCACTCACACCAGAAAACCAGCAACCCTCTCAAGGCAAAAATCGACCCGTTGAGCATCTGAAACACGCCCAAGGCCCCTGAGACCTCAACCAAAACTACCAACCAGTCCCAATGCCTCATTCGAACTTAGTCAAGCCTCGAAATCATATCAAATAACACCAAAATCACGAACCGCACTAAAATTCAAACTTTATGAACGTGGAGATTCCAACTTCAACAACCGACACCAAAACCTATCAAATCACGTCCAATTGACCTCAAATTTTGCACACAAGTCATATTCAACATTACGGACCTGCTCCAACTTTCGGAATCACATTACGACCCCAATATCAAAATTTCCACTTCCGGTTGGATTTCTCAAAAACCTTCAAATTTCTATCTTTAGCTAAATGACTCCAAAATTACCTCCGGACATCCGAATTCACTTCCGATCGCGCTCCCAATTCCAGAATCACCGTACGAAGTTATTCCCAGACTCGAAATCCCAAATGGACATCAACATCACTGAAATGCGCTTCAAGCCAAACTTAGGAAATTTCTTCAAAAATGCTGACGTCCACAATATGCATTGAAACGCTCCCGGTTTATCCAAAACTCAATCCGGACATACGCCCAAGTCCGAAATCATCATACGAACCTGTAGGAATCTTCAAATCTTGATTCGGAGGTCGTTTACTCAAAATCCCAATCTTAGTTGATTCTTCCAACTTAAGGCTTCTGAAATGAGAATTTTCTTTCCAAATCAACTCTAAACTCCCCGGAATTCAGTTCCAGCCACGCCTACAAGTCATAATACCTGAAATGGATCTACTCACGACTTCAAACCACTGAACAACGCACTAGATCTCAAAACAACCGGTCGGGTCGTTACATTCTCCCTCACTTAAACCGACGTTCGTCCTCGAACGTGTCAAGAACTGCTCTGGAGTTATCTAAAATCACTGCTTAACACCTCGAGCACCTGCATGTGCTACCACAACCCAGTTGAGTGCATTAGCTTGATCAAATCTGAAGATTTCTTCTTATAACCATATAATAAGCTTAGAATTCATTCAAACACCTGAAATTTCTCTGCCAGGCCTAGTTCCAATATATAACCACCGTATCAACTACTACAAGATGTACCAGAACATGAATGCATACCTTTGCTGAATCAGCACCATGCACCGCATAACTCATCATCTGACCACAATGACACTTCCTGAACCTTAATAGCCAAAATTTCACAAATCTGGTGCTCCCGATGCACCTCATAACAAATATACATACATCCTTCTATAATGTTGACGATACCACAACAACGGAGGAAATGTGCTGAAATTCATACCCAACTACAGAGTTAACAAATCCTTGAATACCTCATCTTGACTAGAATCATCACTTCATTAGGACCTGAATAATGGTATTTGTTCTTTAATATACACTTCACATAACCTTATCGCATTGATCCCTGATCTGATAATCTCGTCTCACCCAACATAGTAGGTAAGATATGACTCGGGAAGGGACTATTCAACTCATGCAACTGATATGAACTTCTCTCAGAAAATAGGAAGTAAAACATAAGAAAATAAATATAGGAACCTTATTCATCATCACACTGTTGCGGCGTGCAACCCGATCCAAAAATATGCCCGTGGCGACGTGCCACCCGATCCGCACATAAAATTTACATAAGAAGATATATATACAGAGCTTATTTTCTCACTAACACAAATTACTGAATATCGATCATAAGCACGCTAAGTGCATAATACCATCCTGGGGAGACTGATAAGTGCAAAAGCTCAAGCACGACTGATGTGCAATATATATATATATATATACACTCTGGATCTCAAGAGTTATCCTGCTCACATAACATCATCACTACGCTGAGATATCAACTCATCAAAAATTACCAAGTCATTTCACAACGCACACGGCACAATCATAAGATCACATGAATTTGATGAAGACGGAACAACATCTGATATCCCAACAACCCTCCTTGAGGAGCGCTATACTGAAATGAACATATCTGCCTCACATGAATCCCATAATCATATTTAAATCCATCCACAAGCATCGAGTCTGCCTTGTTCGCACCAAACTAGGCTAATAGCTTTACCTGGGTCCCCATTAACCCACTTCCTCTAATAATATGCAAGAACAACATCATAGCAGGGACAAACAACCCACAATACAAAACCAAATGGATTGAACGCCTCTCAGGCATAACTTCTCAAATAAACAACATTGCACTTCTTCATACTCAGTCCAAATCTTCAATCCATCAAGTGACTACACGTCACACTTACACAATATTTTCGCGGTCATGCTTCCACGACTTTCCACACAAGGCAACAAGACACATCAAGAACCCATGACCAGGGTACAAAGCCTCTTCCACCGAATATCAATCTCAGGTGGCACTGAAGATAACACCAGCTTACTATGAACTTTCGAATCTCTTTTTCTTGCTCCTCCCAGCTCATGACTTCCTTATTAACACCGAATCACAATCTCAATTCTTACTCCCAGTTACATACTGCTTACTGCACCTAACATGCCAATATGAGGTAGCGCAAGAATTCCATCATAGCTTCTGAACCACCAATAGGGTGAACACTTCATCATATAGAAACCTTTTACTTAACTCAATTCAGGAGTACCATCTCAACACACGAGTGAATTCCCACAATCACCCAACATGCAAATCCTTAAGTAGTAGTCTATACCACCATAACCCCTTTCGGGGTCCGCCTACACCTGACAGGCCATAGCACTCAAATGCTCCCACATGAAATCCATTATGGAGGCCGACAATCCCCGCACACACCGGCACAAACCCCATGCATAACTTAATCACACCGAAGGAACCGATCACTGCCGTAAATGTGCCATTTCAACCATGGCTAATCAATCTATTTGCTTTTAATCATCTTCAATTGCCTCAGGAATAATAGCAACTTCCTTTAACCCATAGCAAACTCAACCCTCACCCATCCCGAGTGACCTTGATTCATGAGACTATGCTTCCTAAATCTCGCAACCCGTCTCATATCCTCCTGATAATCTTTCTACCATCCGGAGTTTATTTCTCTCACTCCTCCAATACTATCCTTCATGCTGAAACATATCATAGAACATTCCAACCATCTTCCTCTTCTCAGAAATCGTACTGTAAAAGCTCGATTCTTAATCATACTACTGCCTTTAACCCTTAAATACCACATTCTTAACTTTTGAACTCACTAGGACCGCTATTGAGGGTCAGCCACTCTGACTGGCCCCGAATACAATCAATTCCAAGTCTCTTCTAGCACATGAACACCCTTTTCCTTGAAGCACGTGACTGAGTCACTATCCTTACAACTCGCCCATGCCTTAAGCATAAATTCTAAATCTTCCAAAGCCTAACCCATGGTCCGACAGGGCCAACTTTTGCACATACTCATCAAATCCTACACAAAATCACCATTTTACCCTCAACATGCCGACAACCTGCAACCCTATGATAACACAATCCTGCAACCCAACTGCGGATGGTGGGACTCCCCCACTTAGCCCGAAGCTACTCCCTGCACCACTCTAGACCCTGTCGAGATCCTTTCTCCTTTGATAACACGATCTTGCTCAACCAATCCATCTAATTCTTCCAAATTCTCTTGCTAACACTCCCTAAGCACTCAAATTCTCTAGCATCATTCACACATTCTGCCTCCTACCGAATAGCCACTAGAACCCCTCACAGAGACCTGCAAACCATGACACCGCTAACCTATTCAAAGGAGATAACCCACCTGTGTAAATCACCCGCGGACATCTTCCAACGACGTTGAAATGCACGCTCTCTGCGATTTCAATACCCCATCCTACGCCCTGTTTCATTTACCAACTTTACTAGTCCGTCCGCTCCTCATGGACATCTATTAAATGCATGACAATATCTTCAAATTCCAATCTATGTTGCCGCTCCCCCATTTTGCGACTGCTCGACTTCCGCTTCTTACACCTGGCCTCCTAGAAATGGAGCCACCGCCTAGCCTCACTTCAGGACCATTCTCTGCGAACCGCATTCTTCAATACTTCTTCTCAATACTCTGATCCCATGCAACCAAAGAAACCATAGCACCGACAAACTTAACACATTCCATTCGATCAATGGCGACGACTTCACGTCATAGGTGCATATCCCACCTCACTTGAAGACACCAAGTCTTACTACTTTATCAACCCCAACCAGAACATTCATAACCCAAATGTCTTTCCTCTGCCGGAACTAAAGTACCGAAATCCCAAAATCAAACTCTGAGAATACCTCCCTTCAAACCATTCATCACCCCCGACATACGGGCAAGCATTCTATCATCATATCGACATCGCGCGATCACCAATCGCAAGCATCATCACTACCTGAGCATACTTTAAGGTTCTCAGAAACACAGCTACTGGGTTGAAACAACATATTATTCTTTTGTAGGGCCATAGCAACAGCCCAACCAATTACACATGGAAACATCTCGAATTACATCAGTAGCACCATTTCAATTCCTCAAATTTCTGATTCATAACAAGCGCTCACGACGCGTAAGATTGAGTAGGAATAAACATAGGCATAAGCCTCAAAGGAATCAAATCGCACGATGAGGAATCAAATTGCACGATGAGGAATCAAGAAGGGAAGTACTCCTAACAGCCCTACAGCCTCTCAAAGATAAGTATAGACATCTCTGTACCGATCCGCAAGACTCTACTAGACTTGCTCATGACTCGTCAGAACTACGGGAACCTAGTGATCTGATACCATGTTGTCACGACCAAAAATCCACAAGGTCGTGATGGTGTCGGACATCATTGTCAGGCAAGCCAAACATTAATTACTTGAAACAATTTCCTATTTTATCAATTCATGAAGAAGCATTTCCTTATACTTTATTACATATTAACTAAATAAAATATGTCGAGTAAAAGAATAGTTCGAGTATCGATTTTAGCAATTATATCCCAACCCATCCCAGAACCCGGTGTCACAAGTACATGAGCGATTTCTAAGAAATTATACAATCATCACAAAGTTTGTCCGAAATACAAATTGGACAAGGAAATTTAAAATAAAAATAAATACAGTACGAGGGAGACTCTGTCAGCAGCGGATCGCCTCCGGATGGTGCAGCCCGCCTAAGTCTCCAACCAGTCATGTAATTATGAAGGTACCTGTGCAATAAAAATGCACAGCAAGTGTAGCATGAGTACAAAAACAACGTGTACTCAGTAAGTCGCCCGCCTAACCACAAAGAGGTAGTGACGAGAGTCGAATTAGACACTCACTAAGGGCCAGCAAATTAATTAACAGCATATGATGAACACGGTAGGCATGTAGGGGTATTAAAGGAGCAATATATATAAGGCACTGAAATCCAAGTAAATACTGAAAATAACAAATAGTTACCACTTCCTCATTTTCCCCCAAATATTTTAGATAAACAATTTCCTCTTTGTTTTCCCCCAAATATCTTGTCACTTTTAAAATTCCATGAAAAATATTTAAAAATTTAGCATGCGCATGCGGGATAAGGACAACCAGCCTGAGCCATCATAACAATCATATTTGTGCACTGCCGAGGATCGAACGGCCCGTACCAAAAGTGCACCTCTCGATATAATAATCCTCTCTGTGCACTGCCAAGGATCGAACGGCCCGTACCATAAGTGTACCTCTCAACATAATAACCATGTCTATGCACTGCCGAGGGTCGAACGGCCTGAACCATAAGTGCATCTTTCAATAAAATAACCATATCTATGCATTGCCGAGGATCGAACGGCCCGTACCATAAGTGCATTTTTTCAATCCGCTGTGGCGTACGGCCCGCTCCCATGAGAGTGGGGGAAATAACACTCCGCTCGCGGAATATAAATTGGGAAGAGGTCACATGCAGACATGCACAATCAACAATCCACCCCGACTACGTCGGGAACACAAATACTCAAGTAAATGACCGATTTCTCTTTTAAAAACCACAAAATAGTATTTAAATCCTTTTAAGGTTTTTTTACAATATTTAATAATACAACCTTATCCGAAAATACAATTACCCACGACGAAAATCAATTCTCTTTTAGATGATTAAGAAAATAAACTCTAATCTTCCTTAGTCATTCAATTACAATTTCGATTATATTAGCAGTCTAATATCACAGACAAGATCACAGGTACAACAGGTAAGGTATGCTAGTGGGTCCTAGGCTACCCAGACATGGCATAATAGTAGCTACGCACGGACTCCAGTCACCTCCTGCGTACATAGCCTCCGCAGATAGTAACACATACTTAATTAGTTCACCTTGGGGGATAATTCCCCCTCACAAAGTTAGAAAGGAGACTTACCTCGCTCCGAAATTCCATAACCGGCTTCCAAGCCCTTCCAAAGACTCAAATCATTGCACAATGCTCCAAAACTATCCAAACAACGACAAATCAATGAAAATATACTCTAATATTTGCAACAATTCTAAATTATATAACTTCCCAACCCCGCTTAGTGAAATAACCAAAATGCCCTCGGGCCTACGTGCCCAAAATCCGAAGTATCTTGAAGATATACTCTACCCATAGCCTTGATAGTTCAAATATACAATTTACTTTAAATTTCATGCTCAAATTCGCGGCTAAAAACCCAAATTACCATTTTCTAGGTTCTTTTAAGATTTCCCAATTTCCTACCAATTTTCATGTATAATCCATGCATATAATCTTGTATTTAACTTTAAAACGGGAGGAATTTACTTACCTTGATATGCAGGATGAAAATCCCCCTTTGAAGCCTCCCAAAATCGCCATGCCAAGATGAAAATAGTGAGGAAATGGCCAAAATTCGCATATAAACTATTCTGCCCAGGCCCCAATTACTCTCTGCGTTTGCGACACCCTAAGCGCGTTCGCATAGCCTCCTCGAGCAAACACTCCGTGTTCGCATAGGCCAAAGGGCCCCCAGCTCCCCTTTCCTCTATGCGTTCGCACACCAGACCATGCGATCGCATAGGACAACCCAGTAGCCTTCACAAATCCTTTTATGCGATCGTAAACAACTACCCGCGATCGCACAGGCCAAATGCAAGCAGCCTCCAAATCCTTCTATGCGATCTCATACCCACTCACGCGATCGCATAGAGTAAATACCTGTTGCATTCACACCAGAAAACCGGCAACCATCTCAAGGCAAAACTTGACCCGTTGAGCATCTGAAACACGCCCGAGGCCCCCGGGACCTCAACCAAAACTACCAACCAGTCTCAATACCTCATTAGAACTTAGTCGAGCCTCGAAATCACATCAAACAACGCCGAAATCACGAATCGCACTAAAATTCAAACTTTATGAACTTAGAAATTCCAACTTTAACATCCGACGCCGAAACCTATCAAATCACGTCCGATTGACCTCAAATTTTGCACACATGTCATATTTGACATTACGGACTTGATCCAACTTCCAAAATTGTATTTCGACCCCGATATCAAAATTTCCACTTCCGGTTGGATTTCTAAAAAACCTTCAAATTTCTATCTTTCGCCAAATGACCTCCGGACATCCGAATTCACTTCCGATCACGCTCCCAATTCCAGAATCACAATACGAAGCTATTCCCAGACTCGAAATCCCAAACGAATATCAACATCACTAAAATGCGCTTCAAGCCAAACTTAGGAAATTTCTTCAAAAAAGCTGACTTCCACAATATGCATCAAAATGCTCCCGGGTTATCCAAAACCAATCCAGATATACGCCCAAGTCCGAAATCATCATACGAACCTGCAGGAACCTTCAAATCCTGATTCAGAGGTCGTTTACTCAAAATCCCAATCTTAGTTGATTCTTCCAACTTAAGGCTTCTGAAATGAGAATTTTCTTTCTAAATCAACTCTAAACTCCCCGGAATTCATTTTCAACCACGCCTACAAGTCATAATACCTGAAACGGAGCTGCTCACGACTTCAAACCGATGAACGATGCACTAGACCTCAAAACGACCAGTCCGGTCTTTACATTGTGTAACACCACTCTTATGGGATCATGTTGTTCACCTCGGTAGTATCATGAATTATTTTTATGGGAGCGGGTCATTCGCCTCAGCAGAATCATGTGTAATATTTTGATAGGGAGTCAATGCATTTACGAGTATCCTAGCTTGGATTTGACATTTGAACCTAATATTTGTCACATATATTCCATTCAAGGTAGTTTATTTGGTATTTGATGATTTTTTGGGTATTCTTCTGTTTATAACCATCTTTTTCATCTGTTTTGTTGCTACCTGCTATGCTTCATACCTGTCTATTTTTATTGTACTTTGATTATTGGATCACTAATAAATTTTAATGTCGATCGCTCACCACTACTATTTTGAGGTTAGACTTGACACTTACTAGGTACGTGCTGATTTGCATACTCATACTACACTTCTGCACTAATTATGAAGGTAATGACACATGTACATTTGGTGGTCATACTGGCGCGTAGGCGCAGCTGCTGGGGAGACTTTGGGTGAGCTTATTTCTATGTTATGATCCGTAGAACACGGAGTTCCCTTCCTATTCATTTACTGTATTCTGTCTATTTCTTATTCCGGGCAGTTGTTTTAGTAGTATTTTATATTCTAGTAGACGCTCATGCACTTGTAACACTGAATTTTAGGGATCATGGACCGCTTGGTTGTATTTTCTATTCATTAATTTGGCATTTGAATTGTAGTTGGATCATTGCACGAACTTCATTTTATGATACCTAAAATCTCCTCATTAGTTAAGAACGTTTTCCTATTATTTTGATTCTTAAATTGTTATAAGAAATATTCTGGACTATTTATTGCGGATGTTTAGTTGTTGGCTTTCCTAGAGGCAGCATTAGGTGCCATCACGACTCATGGTGGAATTTTGGTTGTCACATAATAACATAATAGATAAGAGATTGAGTACCTTTATCTTCTTGAACTAAGACTGCATTTACTAATACCTCCAGAACTACCAAGTATACCTGCAACCCTTCCCCTCTCTTAGGGTTTCGAAAGCAATGGTGGATTAGATAAGTATTTCTTCAAATCCTTTAGTTCTTACTCATATTCCAGTGTCAACTCGAAATCCATTTTTTTTAATACCGAGAAGAATTACAACTTATTTTCGAGGATCGTGATATGAATCCCCCAAAAGATTATATCTGACATGTCAATCTTTGCAATTCCTTTTTGCTTGTTATAATGTTCAGGATCTCTCGATTTCTTTGATTTGAACCAGATTAACTTCAATACCCCTGTTTGAAACAAGAAAATCTAAGAACTTACCTGATGCGACTCTAAACCCGCATTTTTTCAAGTTCAACTTCATATTGTATCTTCGGAGACTTGCAAAAGTGTCCCTTAAATGATCCAAGTGATTCATTGATTGAATCGGTTTCACAATGATATATATATATATATATATATATATATATATATAAAAACTTCCACAAAATTTCTGATGTAATCTTTGAACATTACATTGACAAGTTGTTGATATGTTGCCCCTATATTTTTTAGCCCGAATAGATATGTTGTAGCAGTAAATCTCCATGTCCGTAATGAAGGAGGTATTTTCTTGATCTTTCAGGAACATCATAATTTGATTGTACTCAAATTATGTATCCTCCCCTTCCCATTCTTCTCCAGAAGCACTACAATATTTGCTAATTAATCCAGGTATTTGATCTCTTGGACTGATCCAATATTTAGTAGGTTGTTAACTTCATCTTCTATAATTTGATTTCGGAAAGACTCACATTTTATTTTCTTTTTCTTGACTGGAGTATATCATGGGTCTATGTTGAAATTATAAGTCATCAGTGGTGGAACACTGTTTATGTCAGTATGCAACCAAGTAAAATAATATGCGTTAGCCCATAAAAATCAATCAACTTACTTCTGAGTTCAAGGTCGAGTCTCGAATCAATTTACACTTTCCTATCTGGGAGGTTGATGAAGTGTATAATGGTTTCCAACTCCTCGGCAGTCGGCTTGGTTGCATCTTTCTCTTCTGGCTCTACGACTGTATTTGGATATTTGTGTATGAGATCTCTGCATCTAATTGCTCATCTGTTTTGAATTACAATTTAGCAGTAGCATAATGAAGTAAGATGGTGACTCTGAAGCCTGCGAACGTCAAGCAAGTATACCTTGAAGTCTCCCATCGCGCAGACACAACTCTCAACAACACAACTAGAATACCCGGATCTACACAAAAATGTGCAGAAGCGTAGCATGAGTACACCAAAATGTACCCAGTAAGTATCAAGCCTAACCTCGGTAGAGTAGGGACGAGGCTAGGTCAAGACACCTACTAGACATAGAAACCTGTTCAAGATATACATAAGATAACAATGGAAAGAACATCAATGTAAAACCAACAGCGGAAAAATTATTGATTTAGAACCAATAATAAAGTAACAGAAACATAAATGGCAGCAAGCAGTAAACGAGTAACAAAGAAACAACATAATCAGAACACCGATGAGATGTAAATGAACTCAAATAAGGAAAAAAGAAAAGAATAACTCAAATAATCAAACTGCTCCCAACGCATCGAATTACAACAAGAATTACCCCGAGGCACCTCACCTTATAAACCATAAATCATGAACCGCAATTTCTAAATCTTACACATATGGCACCTCGTGCCCACAATAACAATCACCTTCGCACGGCAAAGGCCACGTGCTACCATGTACTTTGCAATCGTGATAAATATAAATTTAGATGAACGAAAGATATATTTAGACATCATAAAATATAATAACAATCTTGAATAAGTTAAGGTGTCAAATGAAAAATGAGTTTATTTTAGAAATCAAGTAAAGTAAAATAATATATGATTTGTACGAAAGAGAGTATAAGATGGGTTTAGTTTAGAAATAAAAAAACTTGATTAAAAGTATTATTTTTAAACAAAGCAAAACATAAGTTAAATTAACGAATTAAATATAAAATTTGTTAAAGAAAAATATGATAATAATTTTAAGTAAGGTAAACATCTAACAGGTTGATGAGTATAATTTGAGAACCCAATTATAGTGAAAGTGCGACAACCATTCAGAATAACTAGGCAGCGAGTGAGATAACGATTTGTATCTTAAGAGACACATAGAATAAAGCATGTTAATCATTCTTTTATTTAAACATTACGTTACCAACAACTCAACAGAATATGATATAGTGACTCCATGCAATTAAATTCACATTGACAATCAATTCACCAAGTTAAAATGGAGGCACAGATTGGAATGTTAAAGCAACACAACAAATCACGTAGAATACATGACTCACACAAGAAACCACAATCGTTTCAACACCAAGATAATAAAGAATGATCGAACACAATCAAAATGCAGATGAATGATTGAAGGAAGAAAAATGATCATTCAAATCAACAAGTAGTCCCAACATGGAATGTACAATGAAAATCACAACTGGGGTACTGCCTCGTATTCACATTTCACAATTTCAATCACAATCTTTCTTTATACCGCCGTGTGAGCCTCGCATTTCAAATAGGTTTTGAAAAAGATTTTTCCGAAATAGCTACACGCACTTTAGCTCACCTTATGACGTCACGTGGCTTCACATAATTATCTTACAACCAACACGCACATAAGTCCAACCTTATACCACTGCATGCACATTAACCCCAAGCCTTATACCTCCGTATGCGCGTCAATATCACATCACCATAACAACTCGCAACACAAGTGCTCATATATCACAATTTGCCAACAATCAACAATATTAATGTCTCCACAACAATAGCTCGTGGCTATATCACAACGGGTACAAGAATATCAACAACAACAATGAATGTAAAATGTCCAACAAGGAAGATATTTCAACAATAACAATTCCGGCTCAACATGATAACGGTCTTCACAACCTCAACACCAACAACTCAGTAAGGAGATAATGTATAACCACAATATTAAATAAGAATGGCTCACAATGAAAGAGGTAACGTATAACAATGAATTCAAATAGTGAAATCAACAAGGAAAGAGATGACATGAACAGTAACTTCAAGTAGTGATAATCAGGAATGAAGGGGATAACACGAACAATAACTTCAAATAATGATAATTAATTATGAAGAGATAGCATGTAATAATAAAAGAGGCATCAAGTTCAACTAAGGCATGAGAGCAATTTATCAAGTAGGATGTAGAACAAGTTTTTAAAAAGTCAATTAAGTCATGTACAAATAGACTAACACAAACAAAAATAAATTAACTAAGAGAATTTAGAACATGTTATGGCATTTCAATTAAAGCATGGAAAAATAGGCTAAGTAACATAAACCGACTAAATACCACATACAACCCGTGTATCCACTCGTCACCTTGCGTATACAGCTTTCACATAATTCAAATGAATCAATCAATACCAATCATAAGGGGTAGTTCCCCCACTCAAAGTTAGGCAAGACACTTACCTCAACTAGGCCAACTCAACCCTCCGAAATAGCTTTTCCCCTAAACTTTTCCTCCACACGGCTCAAATCCAATGGAAAAAACTTGAATAACATCTTTGAATTCTCCTAGTCCAAACTTTCAAGATGATAAAAACTCCAACAGCATTAATAGCAAAAAACATCCAGTTGTTCTGCCTCGTTTCTTCTTCCAAATGATCCTGAAACTCTATTTTGATAACTCCGATGGATTCCTCGTGAAATTCCAGTAAAGTTGGGCTTTTGAATCAATCCATTTGACCTTATAATAAAGGAGATATGTTGGTCTCAATATTTGAAAACAATGTAGATTTTTAAATACGAATTCAGTAGCAGTTTCGTAATTAATCTAAAATCTGGCAACCCAATTCTTAGTAAAATGACCATAAATTTCTCATATAATGTCGAAATTTGATGATTTCAGTTGTTATGGTTCCAAAATTACGATACGTATATAATGGTTTAGTCGAAACATAAATCAAAGGTTGTTTGCTCAATATGGTAACATTTATACTCTAATCAACGTTGAAATCGAAAACAATCACCGTACAACCCAAACTTATCCAAAATTCATCGGAATTTAACCAAACTTTGTAGACATGTCCCAAAATCATCATACAAACTTATTGGAATAATAAAACCCCGATTCCAAGTTTGTTTACACAAAAGTCAAACCTTGGTCAACTCTTCCAACTTAAAGCTTCTAAAACAAGAATCATTCTTCTAAATTAATATCGAACCGCTCAAAAATCGAAAATCAACCATACACACAAGTCATAATATATAATATGAAGTTGCTCAAAGTCTCAAACCACCGAATAGAACGCTAAATCTCAAAATGGCTGGTCAGATCGTTACATATACTTTCTTCATAAGATACCCTACCTCGCTCTATAAAAGCCTACAATCTACAGTTCTATGCCCATAATCATTATGAAATTAACACCAAAATTATTGGCTTTAGTTACTAGGATCTAGCCTCATTTCTCTAGTCCATATTACCTTATCTCCCATTCTTTTAGCACAACTACCAGATCAGAAATGCTCACGCTAAATTTATAGCCAGCTAACTTTGATATGAAATGGTAGTCACTAGCTTTGAAGAGTCTAACTCTTTTCCTGTTTGGGATGGAGCCATTTTACTCTTTTGCTTGGAACCCATGCTTTCACGACTTGAGTCCGATTTTCAGTTGAGTTCTCATCAGGCGATCGTTGTATATGTTCCCAGATTTAGGTTGAGCTACCGTATCCTCCTCTATCCGAAGTCTAGTACTATTCTGGAGGCTCTCTTTTAGCCTTCTTGTGGTTTAGAACTTCTCCCATTCAAATTCTTAGCAAAGGCTACCACGATCCAATTATATGATACAAGTGATAGCAATATCATTTTTCTTTAGAATCGATCCACGGATTCTCATAGCAGCTCAGTACTTCCCTAATGGATCTCATAAATGTCCTTCGTTTGTTTTTCTACATTTTATGATATGGAATAAGCTTTAATGAAGGCATTTGCAAGTTTAGCAAATGAACTAACTAAAGTTTCAGGGAGGAGAGAATACCATATTTACGCATCTTTGATGATGGTTTCTCTGAACTTCTTCACCAACACTGACTTGATCTCTTGCTTTATTAGGTCCTTGCCTTTGACTCGTGTTGTAAAAGCTGTAATATGATTTCGAGGATCTGTTGTTCATCATATTTGGGAATATACGGCATCTTAAACTTCTTTAGATCAGCAACAGAGCAACACTTGACTTCTACCTCTTTTGCGAGTAATAGTCCATATCAATTCCTTTGATGACTGGCGGGACTCCGGGGATTCGTTCAATTTGTTTAGTCTGTTCCTTGAGTTGTTTCTACAAAGTTAGCACTAAATTTTGTAAAATTGCCATTCATATCTATATCTCCAACTCCGGTATCATTTGGGAGTCCACCACTATCGGAACCTTGAGATACTACAGCTGGAATGAGTAATTCCACTCTTGGTGATGCCGATAATTGTGTACGTGCATTCGTAGATAAAGTCAAAATAGCTTCGTTAATTTGTTGATTTCAAGCTCTTTATTAGGTTATAAAGTTTGTCAGATCTAACTATATTAGGGATGATTCACCATTTGCAGTCCATTGAGGTGATAGTTCCCTGGAACTATTCGGAGGTGAATTCCTTGGTGAACGCTGCGGGATGAGTTGATGCAATTAATTTTCATCATTTTTTATCTTGTTGTTAATCATCACCAAATCCATTTTCAAGTACTGAATTGGTTAAATCTCCAGCCATAGTGATTGTTAAATTTAACAGTGAATATAGAAAAAATTAGTAGAAACTTCGGATGAACAATGAAATTTCTTGTGTTCCCGTGGTCGGTGTCAAATTGTTTAACCTAAAATTTTCTAAAAACCTTCCACGTGGGTAGTGATTTCTTCTTTGGGGGCCAGTATCACCACTTCATTGCCTTTCCAGTTACAATATTTCTTCACGTGCTTGAGGAAGTTCTCAGATATCGTGCATATGTATCTCGATACCGGCTCGCATCGACTGGGTATTGACGAGGTTTTCCCGATCTTAAAATCAGAACTGATGACGCACCCCCGGGAACGTACTCCTCAAGGTGTGGATCCACCCACATTTTCTCACCGACCAACCGAGATGATGAAGCGATTTCTTTTTTGTGGAACTGTCTTGATGTTTTCTCCATTTGGTTGTGGGATTAAAGAAGGCTAAAGATGATAGTATTTGGTGTTTTAAAAAGGGGTTAACAATGAAACTTGAAGATTTGCGTCTGAAGAACTTGAAGGATGCAAAGAGCTATGAATATTAGAGCAGGAGAGATTGAAAGTAAAGTTTGAAAGAATGGAAAAGAGGCATATTTATGGGTTTCACGGCGACGGTTCAAAGTTGCTAGTGGCCGATCGTCCACTGGCACACATTAAAAACCTGGGGAACTGTACCGATGGGATGTTTCGGTCACCTCCTCACGGTGATGATGTCATGAAAAATCAAGGTAAAGATCGAATATTCAATTCATTTTTCGTCATTACACTCCAAAAAATAAGGGGACTATTTGTATACGGTTAAAATCGGGCCCACCCGATTTTACTGATTAATCGAGACCATGGGGATGGATCAAGGATCGGCCCCGTATTATGTCAGACCGATACATGAGTATAACGTATCGAGTTCGGGATTCGAAGTACCTATCAAGATCGAGATCGGTGATAATCGAGACCAAACGGGATAGACATCGAGCAAGACCGAAGATAGCATAATATGATAGTATTTGGTGTTTTAAAAAGGGGTTAACAATGAAACTTGAAGATTTGCAGAAGAACTTGAAGGATGCAAAGAGCTTTGAAGATTAGAGAAGAAGATATTGAAAGTAAAGTTTGAAAGAATGGAAAAGAGGCCTATTTACGGGTTTCACGCAACGGTTCAAAGTTGCTAGTGACCGTTCGTCAACTGACATACATTAAAAACCTGGGGAACTGTACCGACGGGACGTTTCGGTCACCTTTGTAACTTACATCACGGTGATGATGTCATGACAAATCAGGGTAAAGATCAAAGACTCAATTCATTTCCTGTCATTACACTCCAAAACATGAGGGTTTGTATACAGTTAAAACCGTGCCCACCCGATTTTACTGATTAACTGAGACAATGGGGATGGATCGAGGGTCGGTCCCGTATTATGTCAGACCGATACATGAGGATAATGTATCGAGTTTGGGATTCGAAGTACCTGTCAAGATCGATACCAGTGATGATCGAGACCAAACGGTATAGACATTGAGTAAGACCGAAGATAGCATAATAACGGAAAGCCGAGATATCCGTGACTGGCCGAGGATCATGGCGGAAATCTCGGAACGGATCAAATCAAGAACGACTATTTAGCTAATCATGGGATTTCCTTCTGTAATTAAAATTGTACTATAAGTGAAATTTCTCTACTATATAAAGGGGGGTTTTAATCATTTGTAACCATCTTATTCTCGCATATCAAAGCTATACAATATTTTTCTCTCTTATACTCTCTTGTTCATTAGTTATTTCATATTTCATAACTCTATTCTCAGCCGGTTCGAGGGCGATCTAGCTCGAGGGATGAATTGCATTTCAATACTGGTTTGCTTTATTTTATTGTTAATTTATATTATTAATCATTGTATATTTCAATTGGTACTAGATGAAATCACGTATCCTTAAAACCACTTATAAGTTTAATTGTTATCTGATTTTAAGGGTAAATAGTTTGGCGTCCACCGTGGGGCTAAGGATAATAGTGATTGCCTGGTATTAATTCTCATAACACACACCTGTTTACGCTTGTTCTCGTAAGTGTTTTTTGATTTCAGGATCAGCATGTAGAACTCACAAACAGTACCCACACACGCCGACAACGGCCTTGGTTTTCATGGAAAAAACAACAATATAGCCGCCCGAGGGATCGAAGTGCCTCAGGCTGGACTCGAGGGAGTACCAATTTCAAATCCTGTCGACGTCAGCTCCCATGTCGCCCTAAATACAAATATGGGTATCGATCCCGAGAATAGTGTCCGCAAGGAAGTTCGATCATGCCGCGAGGTATGTAGGGCGACGAAGATGGCGGGGTCAGCCTTCAACTGATATTTGAAATGTTATAGGCTCAACAAGCTGCTACAGCGCAACTACAAAATCAGAACCGTGCACCGAGTGGGGTCGAACCGAACCCTCACTAGAAGTTGTTAACAGAGCCGAACCAGTATCGGAGAGGACAAACCATAACGAATCGAGGAATGACCCCGCCATTATGAAAATGCTCGAAGAACTCACAAAATGGATTGAATTGGGGGAGAAGAAGATTGAGGAAAATGACAAAAAGGGGGAAACGTACAACTCCCGAGTTGATCAAATTCGGGGGCACCACGAACTCTGAAAGGTTTGGATTCGAAGAAGTTCATGCATAAGTCTTTCCCCAGAAGTGCGTCTCTTAAGTCGACCCCAAAGAAATTTCGCATGCGAGAAATTCCCAAGTATAATGGGACAACCGACCCTACTGAGCATGTCACTTCTTACATATGCACAATAAAGGGGAACAATTTAGAGGATGACCAGATTGAGTCTGTTTTATTGAAAAATTTCGGAGAGACTTTATCGAAAGGGGCGATGATATGGTACCACAACTTGCTGCCCAATTCCATTGATTCCTTCGCTATGCTCGCAGATTCCTTCGTCAAAGCACACGCCGAAGCAATAAAGGTCGAGACTACGAAGTCAGACCTCTTCAAAGTGAAGCAGAAATACAACAAAATGTTAAGAGAATTTGTGTCTCGGTTTTAGATGGAACATATAGACCTACCCCCGGTCGTAGATGATTGGGCCGTCCAAGATTTTACTCAAGGGTTGAACATACGAAGTTCGGTGGCCTCACATCAACTAAAACAAAATTTAATTGAATATCCAGCTATGACCTGGGTCGATGTGCATAATTAGTACTAGTCAAAAATCAGGGTCGAGGATGATCAGTTAGGATCTCTTTCCGGTTCCGTTTATCCAAACAGGCATGTAGGTAGAATCCAAAGGGACATCGATAGAGAACCCCGATCGAAAAGGGATCGGTATCAACGGCTTCAACATGGTGAGTGAAACTACGAAAGGAGAAATTATCTTTCTAGTAAACTAGTCGGGACCGTCCAAGAAACAAAGTTCCATGTGATCAAGGGAGACATTAGGTACTACGCCCTGCTCGGAAGGCTCTGGATTCATAACATGAGGGTGGTACCTTCAACCCTTCACCAAGTTCTGAAGTTCCCAACACCGGAGGGAGTAAAAATGGTGTATGGGAAACAACATGCCGCCAAGGAGATGTTTGCGACTGATGAAGTGACACCGGTATCGGCGCTCTCATCAGCAAAGGTATCGGAGTCAAAAGGAAATTAGGAAGACAAATAGCAACCATAGACACCAACCCCGACTCAGTCGGAGAAGCAGGGAGCGGACGAGGATGATGACTACTGGATCCCTCGATCCTTCATAATTCCCGACGATTCCGAAGTTACCAAATCGACAATCGAAGAGTTGGAACAAGTCACGCTGATCGACCACCAGCCCGAACGAAATGTATACATGGGCACGGGGTTAACCCCCGAGCTCAGGAACAAACTTATTTATTTTCTTAAAAACATGAATTTTTTTTCCTGGTCCCATCTCGATATGACAAGTTTCCCACCAAAAATCACTACCATCGGCTAAGCCTGGACCCAAAGTTCTGTCCAGTAAATCAAAAAATAAGGCCCCAGCCCGAGGTTAAGCATGAATTCATCAAGGATGAGGTACCCAAACTTTTCAAAATAGAGTCCATTCAGGAAGTAAAAATTCTGAATGGTTAGCAAACATAGTGTTAGTCCCTAAGAAGGGAAATAAACTCTGAATGTTTGTAGACTATAAGGACTTGAACAAGGCCTGCCCTAAGGATTCTTTTCCTTTTCCGAATATCAATCGCATGATCGATGCCACGGCCGGCCACGAGATTCTCACATTCCTACTCCGGGTACAATCAAATACAGATGAACCTGGAGGATCAGGAAAAGACTTCGTTTATCACTAAATACGGCACCTATTGTTATAACGTAATGTCGTTCGGACTAAACAATGCTGGTGCAATTTATCAACGCCTAGTAAATTGAATGTTCGAATAATAAATAGGAAAATTAATGGAAGTTTATATTGATGACATGTTAGTTAAGTCCCTGCGAGTAGAGGACCATCAAAAACACTTACAGGAGACCTTTGACATACTAAGAAAGTACAACATGAAGCTCCACCCGGAGAAGTGTTCATTCGGGGTCGGCTCGGGCAATTTCCTCGGCTTCATGGTAACAAATAGCGAGATCAAGATCAACCCCGATAAAATCAATGCCATTGAAGATATCAAGGTCGTGGATAATTTCAAGGTCGTACAAAGGTTAACGGGGCGCATAGACGCCTTAGGATGATTCATCTCGAGGTCCTCAGATAGGAGTCACCGGTTCTTCTCATTGCTTAAGAAGAAGAGTAATTTTGCATGGACCCCAGAATACCAACGAGCCTTAGAAGATCTAAAACGATACCTGTCAAGCCTGCCAGTGCTTCACACCCCGAAAGCGGACGAGTAACTCTACTTATACTTAGCAGTTTCGAAAATAATTGTAAGTGGGGTCCTAGTTTGAGAAGAGCAAGGTACGCAACTCCTTGTTTGCTATGTTAGTCGGACCATAGGTGAGGCCGAGACCAAATACCCACACTTAGAAAAATTAACGCTTTACTTAATAAGCGCCTCTAGGAAATTAAAACCATATTTCCAACGTCACCCAATTTGCATTGTAACAACCTTCCCCTTCACAATATCAGCGGGTATGATATCGAGTATCAACCTTGAACGGCAATCAATTCTCAAATCTTGGCAGACTTCGTGACCGAATTCATGCCAGCCCTCGTACCCGAGGTCGAAAAGGATTTGTTATTAAATTTGGGTACATCTTCGGGGATGTGGACCCTTTTCACGGACGGCGCTTCGAACATGAAGGGTTCCGGGTTGGACATCGTTTTGAAGCCACCGAAGAGTAATATAATTAGACAGTCTATCAGAACTTCGAAATTAACTAACAGTGAGGTTGAGTATGAGGCCATGATTGCACGTCTCAAGTTGGATAAAAGTTTGGGAGCACTATGTCATCGAGGCCAAATGTGATTCCTTACTTGTGGTAAACCAAGTCAACCGAATTTTTGAAGTCCGAGAAGACCAAATGCATAGGTACTTGGACAAGCTACAGGTGACTTTACATCGATTTAAAGGGTGGACCTTACAACACGTGCCTGGAGAACAGAACAACGAGGTTGATGCCCTTGCAAACTTGGGCTCATCGGTCGAAGATGAAGAACTTAGCTCATGGAATGTCTTACAACTCTCGAGATCAGTGATCGAAGAAGGCCATTCCGAAATAAACTTTACAAGTCTGACCTGGGATTGGAGATATAAGTACATCGAATACTTAAAGAACGGGAATCTCCATCAGATCTGAAAGAGTCAAGGACTCTATGCACAAAGGAAACACGGTTCACCTTGGTCGATGATGGAACACTGTTCAGAAGAATGTTCGATGGACCACTGGCGATATGTTTGGGACCGCGAGACACCGACAACGTCCTACGGGAGATTCACGAAGGCACTTGTGGAAATCACTTTGGTGCCGAGTAATTGGTTCACAAAGTTATCAGAGCAGGGTACTATTGGGACGATATGGAAAAGGATACAAAAGAGTTTGTTCGAAAGTGCAAAAAATGTTAAAGGTATCCCACGATGATTCACCAGCCCGGGGAGTAACTGCACTCGGTCTTATCCGCATGGTCGTTCATGAAATGGGGAATGGACATTGTTGGCCCTCTACCATCGGCCCCAGGTAAATCTAAGTTTATTTTTTTTTTTTAACTGATTATTTTTCTAAGGGGGATGAAGCACAGGCTTTCGAGAAAGTCAGAAAAATAAGTCATAGACTTCATATAGGACCACATTATATGTCGATTCAGAATTCCTGCCGAGATTGTGTGCGACAATGGGAAGCAATTCATCGGTAGCAAAATGACTAAGTTTCTCGAGGATCACAAGATTAAAAGGATTCTATCAACACCATATCATCCCAGCGGGAACGGACAAGCCAAATTGACCAACAAAACCACCATTCAAAATCTTAAGAAGAGATTGACCAACGCTAAGAGAAAATGGAGAGAGATATTGCCCGAGATTCTTTTGGCGTACCACATGACGTCGAAATCCAGTATGGGGCAACACCGTTCTCTTTAGTCTATGGTGCCGAAGCTCTTATCTCGGTTGAGGTCGGGGAACCTGGCCTCAGGATTCGATATGTAACAGAAGAATCGAATCACAAGGCCATGAATACAAGCCTAGAATTGTTGGATGAAAGATGAGAGGCGCCCTCGTTCAATTGGCCGCACAAAAACAACGGATCGAAAGGTATTACAATCGAAGAGCCAATCTTCGACACTTTAAAATTGGGGACTTGGTGCTAAGAAAGGTCACCCTCAACACTCGAAACCCGAATGAAAGAAAATTGGGTCAAAATTGGGAGGGACCATATCAGGTCCTCGACATCATCGGAAAAGGATCATACAAGCTCGGCACAATGAACGGCGAGAAATTACCAAAAAATTGGAATGTATCACTCCTAAAATGATACTACTGCTAAGGTACGACCTTATCATTTTCATTTATATTTTAAATTTACCAATTGCACGTGTTTGATCAAAGACGGTGATAGATCTTTCAACATGAAGTCTTTAGATCTGAAAGCACGCGTTGTACTCTTTTTCCCTTAGACCAGTTTTCGTCCTAAATGGGTTTTTCCGGCAAGGTTTTTAACGAGGCAACCATTGTTCATGCTAACTTAGAGAAATTCAACAGTATCCGAGGCTTCTTTACAATCAACCTCGAATACTGGGGGGCATCACCCTCGAATGTCAACTTCTGTTGCAAGGAAATTACTTCGTGAATAGCGGGGTATCGATAGGTAAATTTTGTAAGGGACAAACGATCGAATGAATCGTTCCCATATAGGTTACTCGAGCCCTAACATCAAACATGTACGCATGTATAATCATCTATTAAGAGAAGTAATTTTCCTTGCCAATATCTCGTGTCTTAGAAAAATTTTACTTTACAATTTCGCACTCTCGATCTATTGCGAAAGAAGGCTTAAGGGCCGACGATAACTGAAGTTCAAACAACTAATCCCACACTCGGGTACTGTCGTCCCAAAAATAGACGAGATCAAAATATCAAAACTTCGAGATTATAAGACCTTAAAGGCAACCCTCAAATTTTATAGGGAACAGCCACCCCACTCGGGGATTGATACTTCGGGAAAGCTCGGAGTGAAACGGGAAAATAAGCCCGAGAGGAAAATCCCAAACTAAAACGGCTACGGCCAAATTAACACGGTTCGAAGACGTCCTAATTCCGTAATAAAACAGGCCTTCAAATAATCTTATAAACCGGTTAAAAAAGGCTACCCTTAGCAAAATTACAAGGGGCTTCGATAATATCAAGCCTCGAAAACCCTAATGGGTACAAAATTGTTCGAACTCTTGAACAATTCCTTATTTCATGCTAAGACATTATAAAGTATTACAAAGGGATTCGATAGCATCAACCCTCGAAAACCCTAATGGGGACAAAATTGTTCGAACTCTCGAACAATTCTTTGCTTCGTGCTAAGGCATTACAAATTTAATATAAATACCAAAAAAAACTTTTCAAGCCAAAAAGGAGAAAAATCCAAGGCCACATCGGCCTAATATAAAACCCTAAGGGCCATCTTTTGTTTTGAGTTAGAGGGTCATCCTCACTCAAATAAAACCTAAGGGTTACCCTACATCGAGTTCGAGCAAGCACTCACTCGATCTTAAAAACTGTACTAGTTCGGTTCGATTTCGGTCAAAATTGCCTAAGCCTCGAACCTATGAAGGCATAAATGAAACAATAATTTCATAATTAAAGACAAGACAAAAAGGGAAAAAGATATTTATATATATATATATATCAAAATTTATTTACAATGGCAACATGGCCCGATCGAGGTTCTATACAAAAATTCAGGAAAATCCTAAGTGACTAATATTCTCCAGGAGCAGCATCTTCATCATCGGGGTCCCCTCCACCCTCAGACCCGCTCATGCTCCCGGAGTCATCATCATTAGAAGAGGCCAATAACTTGGCTTCGGCTTCAAGCTCTTTAGAATTTTTATCTCGGTAGTGAGATTGAAGCCTCAAACGTAGATCTCCTCGAGAGTCTCCCTTCGAGATTGGCACTTGGCATGCTCGGCAACCCAATATGCTTGAACTTGGGCAGAATCGGCAACTTCCTTTGCTCAAACTTGAGCGGCTTCGGCATCGGACCGATTGACGGCCACGATTGCCTCAGCATCAGCCTTGGCTGTCTCAGCCTCAGATTTGGCCGTTGAAAGTTCTGTGACCAACCAATCCTGGAGCTCCTCAATTTTCTTGGTTTCTGCTAAGTTCTTCTCTTTCAAGCCCTGGAGCTGGTTTTCAGCCGAGGATAACTGAGCTCGAGCATCCTCCTTCTCTGAGGCAAGACGGTCCATATTTTGCTTCCATGTTATGGTTTCTGCCTTCACCGCATCTACCTCTACGCAAAGCTGCCCGATTATCTCGAGCTTCTGTTAAACCTGTGGGATCGAACTGTTAGCCGTCACGTCCAAATCGATTCCATTATCTTCTAATATTCTTATTACCTGCTTGGTCAGGTCGCTTTGTTCTTTTTGAGTCGCAACTAGCTCAGCTCGGAGGCCCTTGACTTCTTCTTCTTTCTGCTCACTAAGAAGCTTAAGGGCGTTTTTCTCCTCAGTGAGCCCTTGAATATAGGCCTCGTATCGGCTCAGGTCTGCTCGAGACCTAGAAAAAGCTTCATGATAAAGCACTGAGTCCTACACATATAAAAGAAAAGGAATTAGGCAAGAAGAGAAAAAACACAACTATAGAAACTGATATCGGCAAAGGGAGTTAAGGCTTACCATTCAATGCTTCTTGTTCCTCATTGAAGAGACACGGTTCTCCCACTTTGTCCATCGGGGCTTGTTCTTCCTCGTGACCAGACCCCGAAGATAACTAGCCACCCCTACTGGGGCTGCCAAAACTCGTGCGTCCTCCGAAATCGAGATGACGATTGTTCGTTTGCACCCGGGGCCGACGCTAGGGGCTGGGAACTAATTGGTTAATCTGAAACTCGAGGAAGTCCTGCCTGAATCCTTCCTCGGTATCTCCAAGTCACTCAGGCAAGCGGCATCATCGACCCTGGAAAAATAACCATGTAAGAGATCCTCCCCTCCGTGGGCTCCTTCTGCATAAGAAGTCTTCATGGCCCGAGCCACCGGAATCATCTCCACGGAAAATGAAGGAAGTGACAGGGAGTCTCCAATTTCAATTGCCCCAAGTGGATCTCTTGGGGTGTTCTCTTCATCACAAGGGGTCTCGGGACCGACCTCCATAGCTTTTTCAGCCACCTTCTCACCCCGAGGTGAGGAAACTTCGGCTCTAGTTGGCTTAGGGATTCTAACTGAATCCCCCTCTTGGACCCGGTCAGATAGAGGCATTTCACTTTTAGCTTCGACCGATCTGGTGGTCTTTTGACCCTCGATTTTAGCTCGTACTTGAGCCATCAGATCGGAATCATCCTCCTTTTATTCTTCTTCTTCCTCCCTTAGGAGTTGGGTTGACTCAACAGACAGAGGAATGGCGTTTTGTGTTGGCTTACGAGCCACTCTCTTCTCAGGATCTGAATCCTTGTAGGTCGAGGTCCTTTTACTCTTTTTCTCCTTTATCGGCTTCGGGACCGGGAGTGAAGTTTCTTCGTCACCGGAGGGGGCCTCATGGTCGCATCTTTCCCAAGACCAGCAAAAGAAAGAGAAACTGAGTAAGCTCGGAAAAGCATTTTTAGTGGATAATTAAGTACGAGAAAGAGACTTACCATGGTTTTTGGCCTCCCACCGGCCCTTTGATAGATCGCTCCATGCATGCTCAGCATACGTAGAGGTCGAGGACAGGCTCCTGACCCAACTCTCGAGGTGAGGGACAGCACCGGGCATCCAAGCAGCAGTTGCACCAAGAAAAAGAATGTCGATGAGAAAAAAAGAAGTAGTAAAAATAACAAATAGAAGCTAATAGTGTAATTGTACTTACGTTTCATATTCCACTTCTTTGGAAACGGCATGCTCTCGGCCGGAATCAGGTCAGAGGTCTTCACTCGGACGAACCGACCCATCCAGCCTCAATCTTTGTCCTCATCTAGGCTCGTAATCAGTGCCTTGGTATCCCAGCGCTGAAACTTTATTACCTCACTTTAGGTAGAGTTAGGGGATGTACAACCTAATAAGGTGATCGAGGGTGAAAGGGAGCCCGTCGATTTTGCTCACAAAATATCTGAGCAGAATTACAATCCTCCAAAAAGAGGGGTGGATTTGTCCTAGGGTTACTTGGTATTTTTGGTAGAAATCCACAATAACTGGATCGAGGGGGCCCAACATGAAAGGGTAAATGTAAACACTCAAAAACCTTTCTACGTAGATAGTGATGTATTCTTCGGGGGCCGGTATCACCACTTCTTTGCCTTTCCAGTTACAATCTTTCTTCACTTGCTTGAGGAAGTTCTCATATATCGACCATATGTATCTCAATATCGGCTCGCATCGACCGGGGACCGATGAGTTTTTCTCGTTCTTAAAATCAGAACTGATGAC
>ML419727.1:31096-65215 GCA_005239525.1 Nicotiana knightiana | reverse complement strand
CCCCCCCCGGGAACGCACTCCTCAGGACGTGGCTCCACCGGCGCTTTCTCGCCGGTCGGCCGAGATAATGAAATGATTTATTTTTGTGCCACTGTCTTTGACGTTTTCTCCATTTGGTTGTGGGATTAAAGAAGGCTGAAGATGATAGTATTTGGTGTTTTAAAAAGGGGTTAACAATGAAACTTGAAGATTTGCAGAAGAACTTGAAGGATGCAAAGAGCTTTGAAGATTAGAGAAGAAGAGATTGAAAGTAAAGTTTGAAAGAATGGAAAAGAGGCCTATTTACGGGTTTCACGCAACAGTTCAAAGTTGTTAGTGACCGTTCGTCAACTGACATACATTAAAAACCTGGGGAACTGTACGGACGGGACGTTTCGGTCACCTCTGTCGCTTACATCACGGTGATGATGTCATGACAAATCAGGGTAAAGATCAAAGATTCAATTCATTTCTTGTCATTATACTCCAAAACACGAGGGTTTGTATACAGTTAAAACCGTGCCCACCCGATTTTACTGATTAATTGAGATAATGGGGATGGATCGAGGGTCGGCCCCGTATTATGTCAGACCGATACATGAGGATAATGTATCGAGTTTGGGATTCGAAGTACCTGTCGAGATCGAGACCAGTGATGATCGAGACCAAACGGGATAGACATCGAGTAAGACCGAAGATAGCATAATAACGGAAAGGCGAGATATCCGTGACTGGTCGAGGATCATGGCGGAAATCTCGGAACGGATCAAATCAAGAACGACTATTTAGCTAATCATGGGATTTCCTTCTGTAATTAGAATTGTACTATAAGTGAAATTCCTCTACTATATAAATGGGGTTCTAATCTTTTGTAACCATCTTATTCTCACATATCAAAGCAATAAAATATTCTTTCTCTCTTATACTCTCTTGTTCATTAGTTTATTTCATATTTCATAACTCTATTCTCAGCCGGTTCGAGGGCAATCTAGCTCGAGGGCTGAATTGCATTTCAATACTGGTTTGCTTTATTTTGCTGTTAATTTCTATTATTAATCATCGTATTTATCAATTGGTACTATATGAAATCATGTATCCTTAAAATCAGTTATAAATTTAATTGTTATTTGATTTTAAGGGTAAACAGGGTGACTAGGCATTATTTACCACGTTTCAAGCATTATGTTGTCCAGGTGGTGAACTCGTTTTATCAATACAATAAAATTGGTCATTTGGACTTCAAATACAAAATATACGTCGAATTGTGATCTTCACCTTGAGCTTCATTTTTGTGATAGTCTTCACCTTAGAGTTTCATTTTTGTGTTATTAGTTCTATGTACGTACTTTATCATCACCTTTTATGATATCCTAAGCATACACCATTCATACCGGCAAAAGAAGCAGTTGAACTTTTTTTTTTTTAAAAAAAAGAATAGATTCCTTTAAATAGTTGGTTAAGTTCGAAATAATTTCATTTAAATTTTTGTGGGTATTTGGGACTAAAAAGTAGTTATTATTATACGTTATTTTTTATTTCATGTGGGTGAGTCATGTCAATTAGACTATTCATCGGGGTTATTAAGATCAATAGACTGTTGTTTTTAAACATAAACTTCCCTTGGAATAAAAAGGTATGTAAAATTTAAACATTTATAAGGTGACGTGAATACGAATATAATATTAAATTCTACGACAGACATACAAGTTCCGTTGTAGTCTAGGTGGTTAGGATACTCGGCTCTCACCCGAGAGACCCGGGTTCAAGTCCCGGCAACGGAAATTTTTATTTCTAATACTTTATTTTTGAGCATCCGGTCTAAGTAGTAATTTTCAAATTATAAATAATTAAGCACCCATAATTTAAAAATTCTGTATCCGCCACTTATATTATTCACCGGCGGATCAACATTATCTAGTATGTGTGCTTAAGCACCCATTGCTTTTGGACACAACACTAATACTTTATATAGAAAAACTAAATTCATATAAATATATATATATATATATATATTAGTTGAGCACCCAGTCTAAGTAGTAATTTCTAAATTAAAAATAATTAAGCATTCATAATTTAATAATTCTGAATCCGCCACTTACATTATTACTTTGTCGTGATTTTTTTTTATAGATCAACATAACTTAGTTATGGTTTGCATATATATGTTCCGGTTCATTTTGCTTAGATTCTATTTGAAAAAAGTAGCAGAGTCAGGATTTTCACTAAGAACAAGAGGTGTCAAAATATAAGGAAGTAAATATACGAAGAAATTAGAGATTCAATATATAGTATATATACATAAAAAATATTTTTTACCTATTTAAATAGTGTATTTTTCTCGACAAAGGGGAATCAACTAACACCCCTTAGAGCTATGTAGCTCCGCCACTATTTAAAAAATTATCTTATAATTAGATATGAATGTAATTAGGTGTAATTACATAATTTGACTTGTTTGTTTGGTAAAATAATTACGTAGGTTAAACCGTACTTGCCCAGAGACACAAGTATGCCTGATCTAGTAAAGTAATTATGTCTTCGTTGAGTACCGAGGAAGTGAACGGTTGAACATAGAGTGATTAGCTGATGTAGAAAGGAGAAAGCTGAGCGAGCAAGAAATTGCTCATTTTCTAGAATTTATAACCTAATTCGAGTATGAAACTTTACAAACTAACTGAACTAGTACAAAACCTAAAAGATTAACCAACATAGTGTAAAAGTTGTTGTCAATAACATTCACCAAATATTTAATTTATACAATAAAATGCCAAGAACATGTATAATTGTAATCCATTAAAACGTTATAATAAGACGTTTCACATGTAAAAATTGTTTTTTCTAAGTTTTAACTAACCCCCTTTCTCCTTCTCCTCCTTTGTTTTCTTCTTCTTCTTCTTTCTTCTGATGTTGTTGGTGCTTCTATGAAATTTCAGTTCATAGGCATGAACTTTATACTGAAGATTAAGGTTTGTTGCTTATGTAATCCGGCCAACTTAATAACTTCCAAACAAATAAAGTTAAGAATGCTGAAGTTCAGCATATAAAAACAAAAACTTCAGCTCCTACAATGTTGAAGTTCAGCAAATACAAAACAAACTTCAGCACTGAAGTTCATCACAGACATAACAAAGCTTCAGCTAAAAAATGCTGAAGTTCGGCAAATATAGAACAAAACTTCAGCTAAAACATGCTGAAGTTTTTACAAATGAACTAAATTACTTTAGCATCTTCTGCTGAAATTTTTTGAAAAAGCTTTACGACAAAACTAATGAATCCAGAATAAAACTTCAGCTTATTTAGTACTGAAGTTTACAAATGAACTAAATAACTTCAGCATCTTCTGCTGAAGTTTATTGAAAAAGCTTTACGGCAAAACTAATGAACCCAGAACAAAACTTCAGCTTATTTAGTGTTGAAGTTTTACAAATGAACTGAATCCAGGACAAAACTTCAGCTAAAACATACTGAAGTTCAACAAATAGAAAATAAAACATTAGCTAGTAGAATGCTTAAGTTCAGCCGTCTACTAGAATACAGAAGTTTGTTTGATTGCCTTTGCTACTTCAAGCTCGTATGCCTGAAGTTTAGGCGAAAAACGGGTACGTTTGCAATTTTTTTTACAAAGCGGATATAAGTTAAAACGTGACCCAAAAAATAAATATAGATACAAATACCCCGTTTCACATAGCAACCGAGGGCGGCCCTAACATTCACTGGAATCCGGTATATAACTTTGATATATATGGACATACATCAAGGACCTCTTAAATATATTAATGGTGCCCCCAAAATCACAAAAGGCGGCATGGTAGATTTTGTTGAGTGTGCTGCTGAATTCCTACTTGCACTTGTCAACTTGAACCCAACTCTTGCATTTTAGGTTTTACTTTTACTTTACTGCGTTCAAATAATCAACTTAATTAATATTATTTTTTTTTAAGTCCCTCCCTCAAAATAGAAAACTCTAAACCCTAGCTCCTCTTTCTACAAATAGAAAATTAAAAAATCTTCCTTCCTTTAACAGTCACTTCGGAAAAGTAGCTAACATCTTTTAATTTAGCAAAGACGATTGAGAGTTTATACTTTGTTGATAAATTATCATAATCGTTAAGGTTTTAAAGAAATGTAAGTCGAAATTTATCGCTAATAATTGGTATTATTTAAAGATAGTGTACACCTACCACCATCGCACTCAAATTCTAGGTATGTCTCTGATAGCAACAACATACTACTTAGATAAAGTTCTGCATGTATTCTTACTTGTGACAATTGTAAACACTTCTCTGATTGGATTTGAGGTGGGTGTATTCAAACAAATCCTAAATCAGCTGATAGCTTAGGCTCCACAACAATAATGTCATTACATTGTAAAAAACTTGTCTATTCATTATGAGGAATAATTTTTAATTTAAAAAAAAAAAAGAACAAAAAGAAGAAAAGCGAAGAAGAAGAAACCCTGTCGAGTTCTGGTTGTTGAGTTCTGATTTGGGTATCTCCCAGATTTGTTGTACATGCTGTGTTGGTATAGTTACACCAACTTAACATTCTTAATCCTCGAAATATAATTACGCCACTGCTTATGTTTTGAGTGATGGAACAGTGATTGGCAACTATTTTGGACTCTCCGCATAGTGCTTTCGAGACCTTCCTTTCAACTAAATAGCTTGCATTTGCCTTTAATACAATCAAAAGATCTATTAATTGATTGGTACTGGAGAAGAAACAGAAACCTCAGTGTCATAAATTAATACTTACCCACATTTTCATGGATTAACAAAATCGATCATTTACCCCAACCTATAGTTTTTTCCCACTTCACCTTGAAGTGCATAAAACTATGTAAAGAAAAGAGGAGTTCAAGAACTAGAGCAATATCATGGAAAAAACTGAAAGGGACCAGGAAATGGCAAATACATGAAGCTACCACTTGAGAGAAAAGTACTTCAACCTACATAGATAGCAGGCTAGACCAGCAAGACAATCACAATTAATGTGATTTGATCAAAATTCTAAAATCAAATCTTTATCCGAGATTAACATAAACAGCACATATACCAGCAAAATCTGTATAACAATCCGTCTCAAATAAACTGCATAAACGTCAATGCAATCACATAAATCCATGTTCTAACCAAGTGCTTCAAATGCATCGACAACACTCCAACACAAGATGCAAATAACTTGTTCCAAAATCCAAATTATTCTAAACTAATGACGATCTTACATCAAACTAAAGGCAGTATCACCACTTAGACTGTCAGCCTATCAATATGGCAGGTCTTTCATCTGTTAATACCTCCTAGGAAAACGGTCCATAAACCTTCCGGAGGGGCACTCGAATGCTTGGTGTCCTCTTCCCCCGCAGTTGTGACAAATCATCAGGGCCATGCAATCACGGCTCATGTGGCCTACCTGCTGACAAGTTCGACAAACAATGTCCCGGTATCCTCCACCACCACTAAACCCGCGACCACCAAACCCACGAGATGGATGTCCTCTTCCACCACCTCTCTCTTCAATAACACTCGCCTTGGGGCAATCTCTGGCCATATGACCAGATATATTACACAAATTGCACACAGGATCATTTTGACAATCACGTGCCAGGTGACCAGTCTTTCTACAATTTTTGCATGCCTTCTCATTTGTGCAGTCAGTTGCAAGATGCCCTTGTTTGAAGCAGTTATTGCACAGCTTCAGGTCCCCAGGTGGAAGTGGAGGAGCAGTGCAGTCTCGCGCACGGTGTCCTGCCTTCCCACAGGTGTGGCAAATTCCTTCATTTGGACAATTTCCGGCCGTGTGGCCTGGTTCTCGGCAATTCCAACAAAGAGATTTTGTGGAGCACTCGGAGGCAATATGCCTATTGAAACATTCAAAGCAAACAAGAATAACAAGTTAACAATACTAGTGGTTTATCCAAACTAATTGACCCAACTTCCACAAACACGCATGGCAAGAAAGATGCACCTAAGAAGTATGCAAAAGAAGGAACAAAATCCTCACGAAAAGGGAAGGATAAGTATACTCCATCAAGTGACTTTTCAAAGCTAGTACTTTTTTTTTGACAGGGTAAAGCAGTGATACTTGATTTTTGAAGTAACATTTTAGCACTTGGGTTCAAGTGTTTGAGCAATAAGACTTGCACCAAAAAGTGTTTGAGCAGTAAGACAAAATTTTAAGTAGTACACAGTAAGATTACATGTATAACTACACTTCTAACAATCGTGGTACGCATATAAGCTAAGGTACTAAAATTGATGTATTTAATCTCATTTGAAAGTGTAATGACTTAACCATGTGGTTTCCTCATTTCTCAAAATGGCATGCCCAGGTCTGTGCAACAGGGCATTGGTTTTCAAGGAAATATTTCCCCGCTAATTAGGCTGTAAGAGAACTATAATACCCCCCCCCCCCCCCCCGGGCAAAAAAAGCATGTCAAGATAATTTGAATTTTAAAACTTAACCATCATCAAGCAGAACAAAAAACAACTGAGAAGACTTGGAAATTCAGAACGGTTCCAAAAATATTTTATTTGAATCACGTGGCTAAAGAAATTCAGTCATTTCTCTATTTTTTCGGTTTTGCTAGTATCTGTTTCCTGGATCCAAGTGTCGAGTTCTTAACTATTGTGTAAGAGGGGGGGGGGGGGTTTGGGGGGTGGGTTTAAAGATAATAACAAGGCTACGGGAATGACATTGGCAGCTTCTACACTAAATATATAAGCCAACAGTAACAAAGAATGTACAGGTAATCAAAGTTAGGAGCAATGCTGAGATTTCCCAAGTTAATGAGGGAAGGGAACTAGTAAGTAGTTTATCAGCAACTTTCTAGATGCTTACCCAGGAAGACCGCAATTGTGACATATTGCCACATTAGGGCACTCCCTAGCAAAATGACCAGGTCGTTTGCAGTTCTTACAGAGACTGTCTGGGCTGTAAAGAAAAAATAATTGATTATTGTTGGAAAGATAGAAAAAAGAAGGTAAAGCCCACGTCAATCTTCTTCCAGAAGAGCAAAAGAATGAAAAACTGTAGATCCTAGAAAGAGTTGAAGATTTCTTGACATATCTAGCATGCACATAAAATCATAAACCATAGACAGCACTATTATCAGTCAAGAGAGAGTGGTTATGAAAACTTCACAACTGAGCATTTCAATCTTATGCAGATGAATATCAGGGTGGTAAATCTGCTTCAAATAGTCATGTTCAGCTTAGTCCATCAGTTAGTCTTAAATTGTGAAACAACTTTATTTTAGAAGTGCAAAAAAGATAGATCTTGAAACCAACTAGTAGGTACAATTCAACCTATCCACACATTCATGTTAAAGCAACTGTAAAAGCAAGATAGCAAACATCCTCCATTTCCATGTCTCACAGACACAACTCCCTTAGTTCCAGCCAACAATTGCTCGGGAATGAGAATAGTTAAGCAACATACAAATGATTGAAAACCAGATAACCTGAAGCCCCGACGTGACTCCCGTCTATATGGTGCATCACGGTAAGAATACCGTTCCGTGCGGATTTTACGATCTCTTGGGCTCCTGCTTCGGCTCCTGCTTCGGCTCCTGCTTCTGCTGTCGGATCTCATTTTGAAAACTATCACGAGTAAACCACCACTAACAAAACCACCTGCAAAATATCACCACACCACCACCAGCATCTGCCTCCTGTCCACCACAACCACACATCCAAGACCATGTCACAAATCCATAAAAATCCTCTACTCCCCATGATTTATATACCAAACCCCCAACACCACTAAGGAGACACTACACAATAGCAAGATCACTTAGACATCAAGGTTATATACACTAAAAAGCTGTTGCCACAAGAAACTTCGTCTCCGGCCACATCCTACATACTGTGCACATCTCGTGCAAATAGATACCCACACATTATCATTAACATTCTAGTCACCACAGACGATCTCATAATGACTTTCAACTTCATAAAAATATAGAGATAGCTTCAGTAACCAGAAGAAAAGTGATATCAGTGTTGGTAAAAGGCAAAGTTTTGCAAACAACAGCTACTACTTCGCAATATAAACAACTTAAAACAGAGAATACAACATATATGTCAAGTGGTAAGAGATCAGGTTTTATTTCTCAGTCCAATGTTACTTTCCTTCTTCTCAAACTGTAATCAACCGAAACAAGTGACATATTGGCTACTCACAGAAAGAACAGAAGCTTAAGTGTAAACTTCCTAGCCATTGTTATTGATTGTTCACTCTTTTGTTAGGTGGAGATGAATGTGCATCACTGTGCGGTAGCTTCTACTAGGAGTAGATGCCCAATGAAGAAACTGCTCAAGAGCAAGGAGTTATGAATATCATTCCAGAGTGTGTGCCCCTCATGTCTATTGAAGATGTACAATCTCTTTAGGTAGGGAAGGACCACAGTTCTTTATTAAAAATTAATTACATTAAGCACAAGGTCCCTTATTTCCTTTTTAAATATCATTGACCATGCCCCTGTATCATTTCTGCATTTCTGTCCATACATATAATCCTAACTTTTAACATCTTGCCAAGTATGAATCCTCAACCCCCAACCAGTCCCACCAAAGTCCCAAGTAACACAACCCATTGATAAGAGCAAGTATTACAAATTGAGCTAAAATTTGCTAAATAGCATTAAAAAGGCTAGCTACTACAACCACCCCCAATAGCAGCAAGGGACTACCTTATGCCCTTTTCTCCCCTGTTATCACCTCAGTTATGTTGCATGGCCAGTGTTATCAAAGGCGTGCTTAAAGCGTGCTTAAGCCCTGATGCGAGGCTCAAACCATGTTGAGCGTCTCGCTTCGCCTCGCTTAGGGGGCGTTTCAGCGTTGTCATCAAGGCTCTAAGACATACATTTCCTTGCTAATAAGTGTAATCCTGAAGAGGCAACATTAAACAATTGATATTTCACTTTATCGTAAATTTTCTTCAATTTCTTTATCTATATATTTGGTATTTATGCTTATAGATACTAGTCTTTGACTACACATACATATTTGTAGTTTTTCTCATTTGCACCTTTCTTCATTAAAGCCCACGTTTTATTTGCGCTTTGCGCTTAAAGCCCCAACAAACCTTAGAGCTTTTTTGTGCTTTTCGCCTTTGATAACACTGAATGGCGCTACAACCCTAGAAGATCTCCATTACACCCACCCCTCCCCCTTTATAAAACGACGTACCAAATCCGAAGCCTTAATTGCAGCACAAGTGCTTACTGCTAAATGAGGTTCCTATCTTGGAGTGGAGATGTACTACGTTCACCTACCGAGCTATTCGTGCCACACCATAGCTCTTGGAAACTTCATCTTAACTTGAAAGTTTGAATGGACCCATTGCATCAATTTATACACCAGTCCATTCACTTCCTTTTCTAGTTTTGGCAAGTGTTAAGTTTCTTGCTCTTAGTCTTCACCTTCTTTTGAAAAAAGAAAAGGTAAATTACTCCCTTATCCCAATTCCGTAAGGTCAGCTTACCTAATTTCAAAGTATACTAGTTCACACTTTTGAAAAGAAAAAATTATAATTTTCCAAAATTACTCTTCATAAAAGAAGGTTACAAAAATTACCCTACAATTTATTACCAGCTACAAGATGTTTTAAAGACCTTATTTAAGTTAATCCATTTGACTCTAGGAAAGCAAAAGGTGAAACTTCTTGGAAAAATATAAGTTAAAGAGGGGAGGATACTCCACAATACAAGCCCAGGCCAACTACTAATCTACAAACAGTAGAAAACCGAAGAAAGAATGGTGAATCCACTAGATCACTGATAATTTATATAATCACTTTCACCTAGCAAAATCCAATAACTTCCTAGTGCAACCCATTCCCATGTTATACATCCCTGCATAATTCAATCATAGCAATATAATTCCTCCTAACTATAATATGCTGTATCATAAAATCAAATGAGTAAATGACCTCAAGATGCACAATCACATGATTCACTAATAAGGTGCACTGCTCCATCACATGTTGAATTGAAAATTATAATTTGTCCAAAAGTACACTTCCGGTTCAGTGGAGATATAATGCTCGAACAAAAACTTGCATTTGGACCAAATCAATTTGTCAGATATGTAGGAACATAAATTATAATTTCTTCTATTCGTAACTCATTCTCAACCCAAAACTCTTAGTTGAAACCAACACCGCATTCACTTTGTCTATGACTTAACAATAAATTAGCTGAACAAGCGAACTACACAATTATATTGCTTCACAGCCTCACCCCCACAACCCCCCACGAGAAAAAAAACAATAAACAAAGAAGACCAGCTAACTACCATTTATGGATGAAGTCAGCCTTTTTATTTATTTGATATAGCACACGCAACCCGCCAACCCATCACCAACAAGTCCTTATCGACCCTTTTCTCCCCAGTGACTTGAGCCAATAACCTCAAAGTTGGAGATTGAGGATCCTTTAGATTTGTCTTTTACATATGTAGTCAGTATTCTGTTTTCCACCAAAGAGAAGATATAGTGGATTTCACATTTTGGTGTCATGCTTCAATGACTAATAACTAAAAATGTTCTCATCTCCGTCGAATAGAATTTCAGTTGTAATTTGTATGTAGAAGAGCAACATAGCTTACTTCTACCCACGATCCAGGCAACCTTTCACATCCGGAATATCAGACAAAAAAATCCTCCTCAACTTTCCCTTAGGTCACTTCCAGCCACAAACCAGGCAACCCTTTTGCATCCATAATGTCAAACATGAAATTCTCCTCAACTTCCATTCCATCAACCAACTTCTACCTAAAATCAAGGTAAACGGAGTAGAGCAAGCAATGCATACTCACAGCTTGAGCTAGCGGCCGAATTTGCCACCTCGTCTCAGACATTTAGTGATTTCCCACTTCTGCTCTCTCCATTAAGTATTAGTAGATAATAAAACCACACACGACAAAAAACTTAAAAGAGCATATAACAATAGACGATGGGCAAATAAAATTTGCAAAAATTACCAAGCAATACAATTAATTGCACATATAAGCCGGTGGTTAAGCTACATTTCTAATTGCTAAGAAAATCAGATGCTTTTTTTTAATATAAGTGCCAATAAGTCCGAAACCCTAGTTAATGTTTTACTATGCAAATCCAGGTAAAAAATTAAGATGATGAAAAGAACCCTAAGAACCACGGTTCAAGGCAAGCAAAACCCAAAGCAGAGAAGAAACAGCACAAGTTTGTAAGTACAACGTAACCCTAAAACTATTCCAAGGAATCGGAGACAGAGGTAATTACTTGCTATTAGATAAAATAAATAGGTGAATAAATAGAGAGAAGAGAGATAAATGTACCTGCAAGCTTACGAAAATGGAGAATCCGCAGCGAATGGATATGGAGAGAACTGCGACCCAAGTAACTGCGCGGGGGAATAGGTGCCAAAAGGCAAGGACAGCAAATTCATTAAATAGCCTTCGAAATGCTACTTTCTTTTTTCCAATTTCCGACCTCGTGTCCGCTTGCCTGCATTGCCACCCAATTAATGGACAAGCATTTCCTATAGAATTTTTCTAATATCTATTCCATCACAATTTTTGTTGATGCCTTTGAAATGCTTCGACCATCAAAAAGTTTAGGGTTTATTTGAAAAATCACGAGATAATTAGAATTGGTGTAATTACACATCCTACTAATTATATAGTTATGTAATTATGACGACATATTTGTTTATCCTAGTATAATTATAGTATTGTAACGGCATGACCGGTCGTTTTGAGCATTTGCACTTCGCTCGGTAGTTTGCGGGCATGAATAGCTTCGTATGATGTTTTATGACTTGTGTGAATCGTCGGTTTTCAGGTTATTCGGAATTGATTTGGAAGAATGACTCTCAACTAGGAAGCTTTAAATTGGAAGAGTTGACCAAGTTTGACTTTTTCGTATTTGACCTCGGATTGAACTTTTTTGATGGTTCTGTTAGTTCCGAATGGTAATTTTGGACTCGGGCGTATGCCCCGATTTGCATTTGGATGTTTCTAGAAGGTTTCGGCACAAACTGGCGACAACTGGAAATTTAAAGGTTCGAAAAGTTCATAAGTTTGACCGGGAGTTGTCTTTGTGGATATCGGATTCGTATTGTGGTTCCGGAAATCGAAATAACTTCGTTATGTCATTTGGGACTTGTGTGCAAAATTTGGGTTCATTCCGGATTGGCTTGCTATGTTTCGGCACGAGTTATGGGAATTGAAAAGTTTAAAGTTCTTCAAGTTTGAATTGAGGTGTGATTCATCGTTTTGATATTGTTATGTGTGATTTGAGGCCTCGAGTAGGCCCGTATTATCTTATGGGACTTGTTGGGATATTCGGACGTGGTCTCGAGGGGCTCGGGCGTGTTTCAGATTGGTTTCGGACCATTTTCCTTCATTTTTTCATTTCTTGTTCTGCTTAGTTCTGGGCATCTGGTTTTCTTAGTAGCGATCGTGGAGTGTGGATCGCGATCGTGTAGAGTTGTTTGAAGGCTGGGAGAAATTGTTCATCGCGTTTGCGAGTCCTCAGTTGCGTTCGCGTAGGTTGCTGCAATTTGAGCATCGCGTTCGCGTAAGCCTACACGCGTTCGCAGTGTGTTTGAATGAGTTGGGCAGTGGTCGTTTCTTCTTCGCGATCGCATAGAGTAATTCTGGTGGCAATAATTTTTGTTCATCGCGAACATGATGAACTTCCGTGTTTGCGTAAGAGAAATGTGTGGGCAGATTATAAAGTACTCTATTTCGGGGGTTTTCGGCCATTTTTACATGCTAGGTGACAGGCGTGTGGGCGCGCACCGCGTAAATTATGACTCCATTATTTCTGTGGTACTGTGTAGTTACCTGATTTTATATGTAACCATGAAATCTCTACGTACTAAAGTAATTGAGTTGTCAATCATGCTAGAGATCATGTTTAGGCTATATGCTGGTATTGTTGGGACCCACAGTGGTCGTTTATTGCTGTTGACTTATCGATTTCATTGAAATTTCGTACTCAGTCATATTCGTTCATTACATATCATATTTCAGTATCTGTTGTTATTTATTGGTACATCATATCATCATTTTCGGACTAGTTTTATGATATTATGAGCCCGTGAGAGAGAGACTGGAGAGATTGATGACTGAATGAGGACGAGGGCTGTCATGACCCAAATTCCCCTCCATAAGACGTCGTGACGGCACCTAGTCTCTATGAGTAGGTAATCCTAGCAATTTTGGAATAATTGAAATAAAAGCAGAATTTAACAACTAAACTTCAACATATAACTATATAACTGAAATATGTTGCTCGGCATGTATAAGTAAACCAACACTCGAGTATACACAATTCCCAAAACTCGGTAATCATAAGTCACAAGCTCTAATGAATGGTTCTAAGTGTCTCTATACATATGTATCTAGAAAAATAAAGAAGAAAAAACACAAAGGGGATAGAGGGGGACTCCGAGGTCTGCAGACGCTGGCAGATATACCTTGAAGTCTCTGAAGCAACAACAAGTACGCTCAACTAATATCGGGGCTGGTAAGAGGTACCTGGGTCTACACAGAAAACATGTGCACAAGATTAGCATGAGTACACCACAACGGTACCCAATAAGTGCCAAGCCCAACCTCGGTAGAGTAGTAACGAGGTCAGGTCAGGGCCTTACTGGGATATAATAATAAGACAGAAGATATAACAATATGATGAAAGACTAAGAATTTAACAAAGAAAATTTACAGAAAAGTAACAACACAGCACATAGAGGTAAACAACATAGGCGCTCCCGAGATACCGTCTCATAGTCCCGAACGTAAATACTCAGTAGGGGATCTCCCGAGGTACCACCTCGTACTCCCAAAAGTAAATATGCAAGGGGATCTCCTGAGGTACCTCCTCGTAGTCCCAAAGTAAATATGAAGGGGGATCTCCCGAGGTACCTCCTCTTTGTCCCAAAAGTAAATATGCAGGGGGATCTCCCGAGCTACCGCCTCGTAGTCCCAAAAGTAAACACATAGCTCGAAACCGACGGAAACAACAATTAATAGCAAAAATCCTACAGTTTAAGACTAATACAAATCAAGGAAAAAAAGGAATTCAACTAAGCATGCTGCACAAATTTCAAATAAGCATTTAAGACACGTAGACATGCGATATTAGGCTAAATATGATAACTACACATGTTGGGATGACTCATTTAAGATATAACAGGTTACTGTTTAGTAAAAATAAGATTTTCAATAATTAGCACGTATACGCACTCTTCACCTCGCGTACACAACACCCACATATCACATAATTGTCACAACAGTACCAAATTCGAAGGGAATTCCCCCCCCCCCCCCCCCCCCCTGCACAAGGTTAGGCAAACCACTTACCTCAAACCTAGCTCAATCAATCAGTAAGAATGCCTTTTCCTCGGCTTTCCAACTCTGGATGGCCCAAATATAGCCAAAAGCAATAACATACCATAAACATAGCAAGGCATTCTTATAAATGGTATTGTTGTGATAATTCTGTGATATGTGAGTGCCATGTACGCAAGGTGACGAGTGCGCACACGGGATAATTGTTGAAAATTCGGTTTTTACTAAACAATAACCTGTTATATCTTAAATGAGTCATCCCAGCATATGTAGTTATCATGTTTAGCCTAAATTGCATGTCTACGTGTCTTAAATGCTTATTTGAAATCTGTGTAGCATGCTTAGTTGAATTCCTATTTTTCCTTGATTTGTATTAGTCTTAAACAGTAGGATTTTTGTTGTTAATTGTTGTTTCCATTGGTTTTGAGTTGTGTGTTTACTTTTGGGACTACGAGGTGGTAGCTCGGGAGATTCCCCTGCATATTTACTTTTGGAACAAAGAGGCGGTACCTCGGGAGATCCCCCTGCTTAGTTACTTTTGGGACTACGAGGCGGTACCTCAAGAGATCCCCTTGCATATTTACTTTTGGGAGTATGAGGCGGTACCTCGGGAGATCCCCTACTGAGTATTTACTTTTGGTACTACGAGACGGTATCTCGGGAGCGCCTATGATGTTTACCTTTATGTATTGTGTTGTTGCTTTTCTATAAATTCTCTTTGTTAAATTTTCAGTCTTTCATCATATTGTTATATCTTCCGTCTTATTATTACATCCTAGTAGGGCCCTGACCTGACCTCGTCACTACTCTACCGAAGTTAGGCTTGGCACTTACTGGGTACCGTTGTGGTGTACTCATGCTAATCTTCTGCACATGTTTTGTGTGTAGACCCAGGTACCTCTTACCAGCCCCGCTATAGTTGAGCGTACTTGCTGCTGCTTCAGAGAATTCAAGGTATATCTGCCAGCGTCCATAGACCTCGGAGTCCCCCTTTATACCCTTTATGTGTTTTCTTCTTTATTTTTCTAGATACATATATATAGAGACACTTAGAACCATTCATTAGAGCTTGTGACTACCAGGTTTTGGGAATTGTGTATACTCGAGTATTGGTTTACTTATATATGCGATGCAACATTTTTCAGTTATATAGTTATCTGTTGAAGTTTAGTTGTTAAATTCTGTTTTTATTTCAATTATTCCAGAATTGCTAGGCTTACCTAGTCGTAGAGACTAGGTGCCATCACGACGTCCTATAGAGGGAAATTTGGGTCATGACAACCCTCAGCCTCATTCAATCATCAATCTCTCCAGTCTCTCTCTCACGGGCTCACAATGTCATGAAACTAGTTCGAAAATGATGATATGATGTATCAATAAATAACAACAGAGACTGAGATATGATATGTAATGAACAAATATTACTGAGTACGAAATTTCAATGAAATCGATAAGTCAAACAACAATAAACGACCACCATGGGTCCCAACAATACCAGCATATAGCCTAAACATGATCTCTAGCATGACTGACAACTCAATTACTTTAGTACGTAGAGATTTCATGGTTACATATAAGAACAGGTAACTACACAGTACCACAGAAAATAACAGAGTCATAACTTACACGGTGCACACCCACACGCTCGTCACCTAGCATGTGTGTCACCTCAACACCAAACACACAACACATAATTCGGGGTTTCATACCCTCAGCGCAAAGTTTAGAAGTGTTACTTACCTCAAATAAGCTAAATTCAATACCGAGCAAGCCAAACGATGCACCAAAGATGCCATCTTGCGCGCACCGACCTCCGAACGGCTCGAAACTAGCCCAAAGCAATCGAATAAAGCCCAAGAAATAATTCCAAATAATAAAGGTCGAATCCTTAATCAAAATCCAAAACCGAAAAAGTCACACCCAGACCCGTGCTTCAAAACCCGACACAACTGACAAAATCCGACAACCCATTAAATTACGAGTCCAACCATACTAGTTTCACTCAAATCCGACTCCAAATCGATGTTCAAAACTTGAAAATTCACATTATGAAACTTTAGGCTAAAGCCCCAATTTCTCTTTTGGAACTCTCAATAAAATGCTGAAAATGAAGATAGATTCATGATTTAAAATAAAAAATGAGTATAGAACACTTACCCCAGTCCACATGGCAAAAATTATTTCAAGAATCACCTCAATCTGAGCTCCATAGCTCCCAAATTGTAAAAATGGCCGCCCCCCCCCCCCCCCCCCCCCCAAATAGAGTACTTTATAATCTGCCCACGCACGCAAACACGGGAAGTCCATCGCGTTCGCGATGAACAAAATATACTGCCACCATAATTACTCTATGCGATCGCGTAACAAACAATGCGAACACGAAGAAGAAGCGACCACTGCCCTACTCATTCAAACACACTGCGAACGCGTGCAGGCTTACGCGAACGCGATGCTCAAATTGCAGCAACAACGCAACTGAGGACTCGCAAACGTGATGAACAATTTCTCCCAGCCTTCAAACAACTCTACACTCCACGATCCACACTCCACGATCGCGATTAAGAAAACCAGATGCCAGAACTGAGCAGAACAACAAATGCAAAAATGAAGGAAAATGGTTCGAAACCAATCTGAAACACGCCCGAGCCCCTAGAGACCACGCCCGAATATCCCAACAAGTCGCATAAGATAATACGGGCCTACTCGAGGCCTCAAATCACACATAACAACATCAAAACGATGAATCGCACCTCAATTCAAACTTGAAGAACTTTAAACTTTTCAATTCCCATAACTCGTGCCGAAACATAGCAAGCCAATCCGGAATGAACCCAAATTTTGCACACAAGTCCCAAATGACATAACGAAGTTATTTCGATTTCCGGAACCACAATACGAATCCGATATCCACAAAGACAACTCCCGGTCAAACTTATGAACTTTTCGAACCTTTAAATTTCCAGTTGTCGCCAGTTTGTGCCGAAACCTTCTAGAAACATCCAAATGCAAATCGGGGCATACTCCCGAGTCCAAAATTACCATCCGGAATTGACAGAACCATCAAAAAAGTTCAATCCGAGGTCAAATACGAAAAAGTCAAACTTGGTCAACTCTTCCAATTTAAAGCTTCCTAGTTGAGAGTCATTCTTCCAAATCAATTCCGAATAACTTGAAAATCGACGATTCACACAAGTCATAAAACATCATACGGAGCTATTCATGCCCGCAAACTACCGAGCGAAGTGCAAATGCTCAAAACGACCGGTCATGCCGTTACAATACTATAATTATACTAGGATAAACAAACATGTCGTCGTAATTACATAACTATATAATTAGTAGGATGTGTAATTACACCAATTCTAATTATCTCGTGATTTTTCAAATAAACCCTAAATNATTTATGTTCCTACATATCTGACAAATTGATTTGGTCCAAATGCAAGTTTTTGTTCGAGCATTATATCTCCACTGAACCGGAAGTGTACTTTTAGACAAATTATAATTTTCAATTCAACATGTGATGGAGCAGTGCACCTTATTAGTGAATCATGTGATTGTGCATCTTGAGGCCATTTACTCATTTAGTTTTATGGTACAACATATTATAGTGAGGAGGAATTATATTGCTATGATTGAATTATGCAGGGATGGATAACATGGGAATGGGCTGCACTAGGAAGTTATTGGATATCTACTAGGTGAAATTGATTGTATAAATTATCAGTGATCTAGTGTATTCACCCATTGCATTGTTAATACCATGGTTTCTTATGCTTTAGTTATGTATATGATAATACCAAATAGGGTGTATAATTAATGCTTGCATAACTAATGCATAAGTTCAAAAAGTGTATCAAACAAAGTATTATTAATACATAATAAAGCTAATGCATGCATTATTTTATCTTACGCATCCTACCAAATGACCCCTTAAAGACAAAATTGACCTTCAAAATTTATGCTTGATTAAAATGTGCTATTATATTAATGCAAGTTTGATGTAAAGTTTGATACTGAAATTGCTCTCGCTATTGATATCTATACTCCGAAAATATTTTCATTGTAAATTTATAAATCTGTACTCTACTATTACGTACTGGAATGCACTTGTAATCAACTCATTTTTCTTTTATTTTTTGAATTCAAAATTTATTTTCCTAATAATCCAAAAAAGTGTGAAATAAAATTTTATCCCTAGTTGATAAATAAATACTTAGGATATTTTCTTTTTTATAAATAAATATCCAGTTCTATACTACAATATAGGTAGACATATTAAATAAGTTTTTTTAAACCTTTTCATATAAAGACTTTAACATATGTTTCTTTTAAAAATATAAAGTGATGGACTGGTTATGAGGGTATTTTTATAAACAAATAATTCTTTTAGAAATTGTGCAATGCTTTAATACATCAAACCAAACAATGAATAAGAAATATGTCAGCATCTAATGCCAGCATAACTAATCCAAGCATTTCTAATATCAACATTACTAACACATCCTATTTATCATTATTCTCATGTACCTACCAAACGACCGCTAAAAGTGTTGGACTATGACACTAAAAAGTTCCATCGACCTAATGCACATGTTTAAAATTAAAAAGGAAATAAAAACTTGAACCGGAAACCTTGACTTGACCCGAGCCCAAATTCCCTGTAAAAGAACAAACATAAGCCCTAATTCGAACAGCTCTTTTTTTAACAAAAAATTAGGCAAAACCCTCTCCTTGTAATTTGCTCCTCGCCGCCTGTGTAAGTTTCTACCTTTATTTTTTGAATTGTACGAACAGATTTTAGGTTAGTTACAAAAAAAATTGTGGTTGCTTCTATTTCTGAGGTTTTGGTTAGATTAGATTATAGTGCATCTTAATCGAAATAGTACCGTGTTTGCTTCTGTTTTTCTTGTAATTCTTTGTGATTTTTATCCCTTAATCTTCGACCTTATTTGCTTTGCCATGTAATAACAACTCCACAAGTAAGAAAGTAAGGAATATTTAAGTAATTGGCTGAAAATCTGAATAAGTAGTGGGTGAAGAGCACCACTAGCGCACAGTACATATTTGTGAAGTGGCTCCAAAATTACAATGAACATATATATACATTTTATTTATATAAGTTTAAGTTCTGATGCTTTAAAAAATATTTACACAATCAAGTCACTTAAAATGTAATTGCAGCTAATTTGATTTGTATGGTAATTGCGTAATTTTTTTTTACAGTATCAGTTCAACTGATGGTGTGTTTGAATGAATTGCTTTTGTGATGTTTAATACTACAACAACAACAACCCAGTGAAATCCCACAAGTGGGGTTTGGACTTTTGTGATGTTTAATGATTTTTAAAAATTGAAGGTAATAATTTGGAGTCTATCTATATATGCAGTGATATCAATCTTGGGAAATGGCGAGCTTGATATCGCAGAATGCTTCTCGTACAATCGGGGTTGAAATCGGGGTTGAAAAGTCTAAGAAGGAAGTAAGTGAGAAAGAAAGTAATAGGAAGAGAAAGAAAGAGCAAAATGAAGAGAATGATGAATTAGAAGTCGAGCAGGAGAAGGAAATGAAGAAGCTTGAGAACTTATTGTTTGGCTCCTTGTACAACCCTGTTGGGTTCGGGAAGGACGATGAAGAAAAGAGAAATGATGACGAAAATGATTCTGCTATGTTCTTTGTGGACCGGTTTGCGGATAGTGCGTTGTCTGTTTATGAGGGGGATGCACCGCTGGTGCCACAAGGTATCCACATTGTGGGAAAGGAGGAGCGGAAACCGGTGTGGGTAGATGACGAAGAAGAGAAGACTAGTATCAAAATAGCAAGTGTGAACAGATTGAGGAAGCTGAGGAAAGAAGAGGGTGAGGATGTCATATCTGGTTCCACGTACGTGGCGAGACTAAGGGCTCAACACGCTAAACTTAATCCAGGCACTGAATGGGCCCAAATTGATTCTCAAGGCAGAAGCTACAGTTCTGATGATGAAGATTCTGACGAGGAAAGTAAACATACTGAGGGCTACGGTTCAAAGAATGTCAAGTTGGTTGGTGATATTCTTCAATCAAACGAAGATCTTGTTGTCAAAAGTTGCACAAAGTTGTTACCTGGGCTTCTTGAATATTCGAGACTGGTTGATGCAAATGCACCTGATGCTTCAAATGCACCAATAAATTCTGTTCAGTTCCACAGGAATTCTCAGTTGCTCCTTGTTGGTGGATTGGATAAAAAACTCAGATTTTTTCAGATTGACGGGAAACGAAATACAAAGATACAGAGCATCTTTCTTGAGGATTTTCCAATTAAAAAGGCATCTTTCTTACCCAATGGGTCTCAAGTTATTATATCAGGAAGAAGAAAGTTCTTTCATGTCTTAGACTTGGTCAAAGCAAGTGTAGATAAAATAGGTCCTCTAGTCGGCAGAGATGAAAAGAGCCTGGAAAGTTTTGAGGTTTCTCCTGATTCAGATACAATTGCTTTTCTTGGTAATGAAGGATACATTTTGCTAGTTTCCTCCAAAACAAAGGAGCTAATTGGGACACTGAAAATGAATGGAACTGTTCGCTCAGTGGCTTTCACCAATGACGGACAACAATTATTGAGCTCTGGTGGAGACGGCCAGATTTACCATTGGGATTTGAGAACAAGAACTTGCATTCATAAAGGTGTTGATGAAGGGTCCATAAATGGTACGGCTCTTTGCACTTCACCAAATGGTAGTTTGTTTGCTGCTGGTTCAGACAGTGGGATAGTAAATATTTATAACAAAGAAGAGTTTTTGGGCGGAAAGAGAAAACCAATCAAGGCTATTGAGAATCTCACAACGAAAGTGGATTTTATGAAATTTAATCATGATGCTCAAATATTAGCCATCAGTTCTAGCATGAAGAAAAACAGCTCAAAGCTAATTCACATTCCATCATTTACAGTTTTTTCAAACTGGCCTTCACCAAATCGAGCCGTGCACTATCCGCGCTGTTTGGATTTTAGTCCTCATGGAGGATTCATGGCTATGGGAAATGCTGAAGGAAAAGTTTTACTGTACAAGTTGCATCACTACCATGATGCATAGTTTTTTTTGGTAATTAAAACTTATCATTAATCACCAAGTAGCAACATTACAAAGCATAGCTAGCTACTCCCAGCTAGCTAGATCAGAGAATCACGATGCATAGTTTGTTTGTTTAATACTGTTGCCATTATGAGCTACAGATGTTTTTGTTAGTGTAGGATGGAGTTCAAAGGCATGATTTCCTTTCAAATTCTGATGTAACAGTGTTATTTAAAGTATGGCAAGATTATCTCTGTGATTTTGTTAATTTTAGCAAAGGGTTTGCTTTTAGCAGAGAATTCTTCAAGTGGTAAAGACTGAATGGTTCTCTCTAATTCCTAGTTTGGGTTACTATTGATGCACTTTTGTGCAAATTACATACAACTGCAATTTTTAAGTAATTACTGCTGCTAGTTAAAGTAAACACTGTGTAGTAATAATAGTAACTTTACCTGTTTTGCTCTTTTATTTATCTTTACAGTTGAGGTTGATTTGTACATAGGTTAAATTTCAATCTTAAGAATCTTGCCTTTTTTCCCCCTTTTTGTACTCTCGTTGTTTTGGTCTGCTGCTATTAGGCTTGTAGGAAATTTGGGGGGAAAAGAATTCAGAATTCAGACACAGAATTTTTATTTTAAAATTTTCTCTTTGCAGAAATTTGTCATAGGATTTCATATTCAAATATAAAATCACCTGTCATAGAATTGCTCTGTTATCCACCTGTCATTTTATACTTTGGTTAAAATGGCTTCTTTTTATTTATCAGGTACTTTGGTTCAAATGGCGCTGTTTCAGATTTTCGAGGACATGGTTCTTGATAGGAAGGTGTGGAGGTCGAGCATTAGGGTTGTAGGTTAGGGGGTAGTCGAGCGTTTCTCCTCGCTGCGCTGGCTAGTTTGATAGTGTTTTGTCTAGGACTGCTAGCGGTTTTGTTGTATTTCACATTTTTTTCTATCTTTCAAATTTTGGCCTTTCCATTTATTTGTTGTATTTTACGATGCTGATGCTATTTTTTTGGTTTCTGTTGTTCTTACGGATCTATTGTCTCTGAGCCGAGAGTCTTTCGGAAACATCCTTTCTATCCCTTCGGGGTAGGGGTAAGGTCTGCATATATCCTATCCTCCCCGGACCTCACTAGTGGGATTTTACTAGGTTGTTATTGTTGTTGTACTTTGGTTCAAATGCTATTTTTCTTTTCTGGTTAATACTCATTGAGCTTATTGAAAGATTGCGTATATATGTTCGTAACACGCAGCGGGAGACAATAACAATCCTAGGCAGAACGTTTCGTGATTAAAATTTATTTACATGCCAAAATCGGATCTAAGACATACGTGGTGAAGAGAGTCTCGTTTCAAAATTTTCTTTGATAGTGCGAAGACTCTATGCGTATCCACACCGAGATCGACCTTTGCTATCAACTCTTTGATTAATGAAACCTGCGAACAAATTGAACAAAATATTGTGCTGAAATTTTTCTCAAAAATCTCAACTCAATGTTAGAAGAACAAGAAACACTTTTCTTGTAATGATATTTTCTCTCTTGACTTTGTATTGCACTCTCACTTTCACAAAGTGTTTTTCTTCTTAAGAATTAATTGACAAATTTTCTTCCATCACCCTTTATATAACATCACCTATAAACCCTTTTCCTATTTGGTTGAGGTAATGATTTACTTAGGGTAAAAATTTATTCCAAAATAAACTTCATGGAATATTTTATATGGAAATTCGAAATTCCATCCAATTGGCATCATGACTGCCGATTTTCAAATCCAATTCCAATTGGAATTGAAGTATCAATTAATGTATTATATTAAAAAAGAATACCAATCCCATTCTTAATGGGTTTGAATCAAGCTCACGTCGTTCTTTGGACTTATTGGCAATCCAATCCTAAATTGGTTTTTTTTTTTCAAATAAGTTTTCATCATTAATATATTATATACATCCCATATATATAAATAAATAGTAATTATATATATCACATATATATTTTAACCAAGAGATAATTTAATTTTCTATTCCAAATAGAAAACTTCAATTTGTTCACAATATTAATCATATTCTCAGTGGTAGCAAAGAATATAATAATATTTCATTTGGACTAATAACTAAATCTATTTGACTAATTAAATTCCTTAATTTAATTATCAAATAATAAGTTAATTAATCCTTTAGCAAAGATCAGAACACTCATTAGTGTGCGATCTCATAGGTTCAATACTAAACTGGTAGTAAATTGATCACATCAATATACTAATCAAGGGTGGTGTCTAGCAACACTCCTTAACGGCCAGATATAATGAAGTGTACAATTTACTCTCAAGAACCAGTAGAAGAATAATATAGTAATTCTTTCTGTTCTTATATCTCTGGATCACCCTAGGATATGGTTCAACTGTCAAATCCTAATAGGCGACCAACTATGGGTTCATGTCAAATTAATCGACCATCGAATGACCTAAGAAACTCTTTTCTTCTTTCATTCAATCGCCCTGACCAAGGTCTTAATTTGGTTGTTTATAATTCATGACAATATGGAGCTTAAACTCATTACCAAGAGTCGACAGATTCCATCTTGATCAATCACCAATTCTACAAGTATTTAATCGTACCCAATATCCTTTCAACTATCGCCCTAGGGCCATAGGTGTCTGGTATCAAAGCACAATAAATAACTTGTCAATTACTATGATGATCTCAGGTCAAAGGAAATTCTTACATCACATTCTTCAAGAGAATATCCTATTGACAGTTTATGGTAATTCTAACCATTAAGAATTATCCAATGAGTCGGTTCAATGATCATATCTCTATATGCACCATCTAAATATGTAACTTAGTTAATGAGATCAATTAATCTTTATCTCATAAAGACGATCACATAAATATTTATCTAACCAGATTACTAATGTCCAAATTAATAATCCTACGATCAAGAACAAATTTTGATTAAATTATAAGAAACTTTACTCTTATTATCATGATCTCCATCACGATGACAAGTCTCAAAATTTAATCAAGGACCTTATCAAATTAATCAAGTAATTAATAATAATGATAAAAGAATATCAGATGCCATATATTTTTATATCAAATGACGTTCAGAAAAATATGTTCAAAGCATCAAATATGATATTGAATCTAGGGCATATCTACTATATCTCTAACAATCTACCACTTGCACTAGAGCCAATAGCTCTTGTACTTCATTCCCAGTTTTCACTAGTGCTTGTCAAACTCTTTTGCACTAAAAGCTTTAGTGAATGGGTCTGAAGTATTTTCTTTTCCATTTACCTTTTGAATCTCAACGTCTCCATGTTTAATGATTTCTCTTATCAAGTGATACCTTCGCAGAACGTGTTTGGATTTCTAGTGTGATCTTGGTTCCTTTGCTTGAGTAATAGCTCCAGTATTGTCACGCAACAATAGAACTACACCTTCTATTGAAAGAACCACACCAAGTTCAGTTAAGAACCTTTTCATCCATACAACTTCAATCACTGAATCAGCTACTGTAGCTTGTTTGGAACTTTTCCAACTCACCGCACCACCATTTAAGGTGAATACATAACCAGAAATATATTTTCTATCATCTCTATCTGAAGAGAAACTTGCATCAGTATAACCTTCAAGTTTCAACTCAAAATCTCCATAGAAGAGGAATTGACCTTTAATCCTTCTTAAGTACTTAAGAATGATCTTCACCACCTTATAATATTCCTCACCAGGATTTTCCTAATATCAGCTAGTCACTCCAAGTGCATAAGCCACATCAGGATGTGCACATGTCATGGTATACATGATAGCTCCCACTACACTAGCGTATGGGATCCTACTCATGCATTCTCTCTCTTCAAGTGTTTTAGGACAATCCTCCTCGCTGAGAGTAATTCCAGTGCCTATATGTAGATAGCCTCTTTTGGAATTATCCATCTTATACCTCTTCAACATGGTATCAATGTACAAAGACTGGAAAAGTCCAAGCAGCTTCCTAGATCTATCTCTATAGATCTTTATTCCTAATATATAAGCTGCTTCTCCCAAGTATTTCATGGAAAACTGTTCAGATAAACAAATCTTGGTACTTTGAAATACCGGTATGTCATTCCCTATGAGCAATATATCATCAGCATACAACACTAAGAATATAGTTGTGCTCTCACTTACCCTTTTGTACACACAAGGTTCTTCTTTGCATCTTACAAAATTGAACTTTTCAATTGTCTTGTTAGAGCAAATATTCCAACTTCGAGAAGCTTGCTTTAGTCCATTAATGGATCTTTGTAGCTTGCAAATTTTATTATGATCAGACGAAGATGTAAAACCTTCAGGTTGTGTCATGTACACATCCTCTTCTAGCTCACCATTAAGGAAAGCTCTTTTCACATCCATTTGCCATATTTCATAATCATAGTATGCTGCTATAGCAAGCAAAATCCGAATTGATTTGAGCATTGCCATGAAAGATAAAGTCTCGTCATAATCGACTCCTTCTTTCTAACGATATCCCTTGGCAACAACACGGGCTTTGTAGGTCTCTACCTTTCCATCTGCTCCAATCTTTTTCTTAAAAACCCATTTACAACGAATAGGTTTTATATCCTTTGAAGGTTCAACTAAAGTACATACTTTATTTTCCTTCATGGATTCCATTTCGGATTCCATGGCCTTTTGCCATTTCTCATAATCAGAACTTTGTATAGCATCTTCATAGGTCTTAGGGTCATCATCATTATGATCAAACTCATTTGATACATCATCTTGTACCATTAGATTTAATCTAGTTGGTACATGACGTTCTCGTGTAGACCTTCTAAGAGGTACTTGTACAACCTGTTCACCTTGTGCTGGATTTGGTTGGTGTTCAATTTGGTTTGGAACTGGTTCATTAACCTATTCTTAAACTACATTTAGTTCTTGAACTTCAACCGTTGAAGATGGCAACTTTCTTGGCAACTTCAAAACATCCAATAAAGGTTCTTCAACTTGGGTCTCATGTTCTTTATGTTGTGTTGATTCATTAGTTTCTTGAACTTCATCACGTTCTATTTCTCCATTATAATTTCCTTCTAAAATAAATTCCCTTTCCAAAAAGGTTGCTCCTCTGGCCACAAACACTTTATGGCCAGAAGGGTGATAGAAATAATATCCCATTGTTTCCTTGGGATACCCAATGAACCTACACTTATCAGATCTCGAGTCAAGTTTATCAGACTGTATTCTCTTAACATAAGCTGGACAACCCCAAACTTTAATGTGTTTAAGGTTAGGGTTATATCATTTTCATATCTCATATAGCGTTGTAGAGACTGACTTAGTGGGAATTTTATTAAGTATGTTGCTGCTTCTAAAGCATATCCCCATAAATTACTTGGAAGACCAGTGAACCCCATCATAGATCTCACTATATCTAATAAGGTTCGATTTCTCCTTTCAGACACACCATTGTGTTATGGTGTTCCTGGAGTGTCCCCTGGGAGAGAATCCCATTCTCTTTGAGATACATAGTAAAATCTTCACTAAGATATTCTTCACCTCTATCAGACCTTAGTACTTTGATACTTTTACCAGTCTGTTTCTCAACTTCACTATGGAACCTTTTGAACATTTCAAAAGATTCATATTTGTGTTTCATAAGATACATAAATCCATATCTTGACATATCATCAGTGAAGGTGATGAAGTAAGAATATCCACCTCTTAGCTTGAATTTTCATGGGCCCACAAACATCTCGTATGAATTAGTCCCAATAATCGAGAAGCTCTTTCTCCACTTCCAGTAAATGAAGATTTGGTCATTTTTTCTTTGAGACAAGATTCACAAGTTGGATATGATTCAAAATCATATTTGTCAAGGTACCCTTCCTTGTACAACTTGTTAATTCTTTTCTCTCCAATATGACCAAGCCTACAATGCCAAAGGTATGTATGATTTACTTGATCATCTCTTTTCCTCTTAAGACTTGAAACATGCATAATCGAATTAGCATTCACATTAGGTAAGACATAAACATCATGTTGGATATAGCCATTCACATATAAATTATCACTATAATAAATAGAGAAAATACCATTGCCTCTATTAATGCGAAAACCACGTTTGTCTAACATAGAAGCTGAAATTATGTTCGAAAAAAATTTGGGAACGTAATAACAATCATCCAACATAAGTAATTTTCCTGTAGGAATTATTAAAGAAATTGATCCTACAACTACGACTGCAACTTTTGCACCATTTTCAACTTGTAGATTAACTTCTCCTTTCTTTAGCCTCCTACTTATCTATAACCCTTGCAACATATTGCAGATGTTATAACCACTGCCAGTATCTAATACCCACAGTGAAGAATTGGTAGTAGCTAAAGAAACCTTGAAAATATTTTTCATTAATGTCTCACCTTGTTTCTTGTACTTTAGAGTTACAAGATACTCCTTGCAGTTTCTCTTCTAATACACTTTTTTCTTACAGTGAAAACATTCAGCATCATATACTGACTGCAAGATCAAATCTTCAGAGATCTCTTTACCAAGCTTTTACCCCAACTTCTCATGTTCTTCGGTAAGAACAATCATATGATTGAAAAAGGGTCCAATGTCATGACCCGAATTTCCCACCGTCGGGACTACGATGGCGCCTAACGTTGAACCCGCTAGGCAAGCTAACATGAATATTCAATTTACCTTATTACTTTATTATTACCAAATAATATGTGAAAAGATAACACTAACATAGATAGAAGTACAAAATGGAGCAAGGTATATAAACTCAATGTATGCCTTTACGAAATTTCACAAAAACCAATCCCAGAATTTTGGAGTCACAAACTCACGAACTGTCTATGAATAATACATATAATGGTATGAATGAAATAAGTACATCTGGTTCTGAAATAACTAGAACATAATGCAAAAGAAGTATGAAGGGACGCCAAGGCCTGCGGACGCCTGTAGGACTACCTCAGAGTCTCCACTGGACTGAAGGCAACAACCTCGATCTATGGTCCGTAAGGTCCTACAATGGGATCTGCAAAAAAGTGTAGAGTGTAGCATTAGTACAACCGACCCCATGTACTGAGTAAGTGCCGAGCCTAACCTCGGCGAAGTAGTGACGAGGCTAGGACATGACAACCAACGTCAACCTGTGCAGTTTAATAGTATACGGAGAAAAATAATACAACGAGAAATAAACAGTTAAGCATAAGGGAAAAAAGGGAAACATGCTGAGGGGAGGAAATATCAAATAATGGAAATAACGAGGTAAGGCACAATTTATATACCAATTTAAGCAACGCAATAGTAATACGAAAACAAGGGCACGACATCACCCTTCGTGCTTTTACTCTCGTCCTCACCATCAGAATCAAGATTTTCAACACGACATCACCCTTCGTGCTTTTACCTCACAATATCATGGCACGGCATTATACTTCGTGCATTATCTCTCATATCATGGCACAACATCACCCTTCATGCTTTTACAATCACAATATCAGCACGACATCACCCTTCGTGTATTAACATTCACTCAAAATCTCACGCATGGCATCACCCTTCGTGATTTTACACTCTTCCTCACCCAAACACATCAAATAATAGCAATCCAACAAAGAACATTAACGGAGTAAATATAAATAAACTATAACATCCCGGCAAGGGAGTCAACAGTGGAATTAATACCATCCCGGCAAGGGTAAACAACTATATCCAATCTCACTTAGTACATAACTTCACATAAAAAGCTTCAACTGAAAACTAATACTCAACACTACTCAATATCAAGGAATTTTCCACCGACATGGATAACTATAAGGTGAAACTCAATTATTACTTACGAGAAACCACATAAATCATAATATTCGACTCACGGGCATGATTGACACCAACGTATAGGTACTCGTCACCTCACATATACGTTGAACATGATACTTACTGGTCACGCTTAACTATGTCTTATAAAAAGACAAAGCGAGCATTGCAAATATAATCTGAGTATTTTTCCCAGAGTCGAATCCCACAGGGAATTAACCTATCAATTTTCGTTATCAGACTCACTCTATTATTTGTAATCAACTTCCCAAAGGTTAAGAATAACAATTTGTTGGTATCTTTACTAACTAAAACTGAATGAAATTAAGTAGACTAAAAGATAACTAATACTGAGTTGTAAACAAATGCGAAAAGGATCTAAGGTTATGGTTTCCCCTGCTGGTGAACTCCCTTCTTGTATATTTCCTATTGTTTGGCCTAATTTTCTCTATCAATCATGACCACTCTTGCTATCATAAATATCTCCTGAGTAATTACGATAATTTACTAGAGGCACTCTCCCGAGCTACGCTAGCTTGCTTTTATTATAGCTCACTTTAGATTGCACCCAAGGTATCGTTATCCCTAATCCAACCTTTAAACCCTCGGTTATGGATCCCTCCTATACTTTGGGAGTGGTGTTGTTCAACAACTACCTAAATATGCACTCTCTCCCGAGCAGATACATACTAAATAGGCACAGCTAATTGAGGGCCCTTCAATGAACTACAATAAGAACTTAGTTGAACAAATAGAGATTGAAACGAAGCAAACTATATTAATATAACAAGATGTTCATCCTCAACGGATTCTACCAAAACCTTAGACTAAATAGATTAACTACTCATAATTGTACTGAAAATAACAACAGAAGAATTCATCAACAATGACAAAAATACAAGGAAGAGAGATGAGATTTGATGCCCAATTTCCCTCCTTGCCTCTTGCCTTTGATTTTCTTGAACACGACTCTAAACCTGATCAATCCCCTCTTTTGGGCGAGTTGAAACTTATATAGGTTAAGTGTAATTGCCCCAAACTTCCAATTATACCCTTGGAAAATAACGCGTTCGACTGGACTAGCGCGCCCGCGCTAGTCATCGCGCTACTAGGCATGCTAATGGCTAAACTTTCTGCCTGGGATCGCTGAACTAGCGCGGTCGCGCTAATGGGCGCACTAAGACCGCGCTTGTGGACTTATAATCTGTTCCAAAAATTTTCTTCCTTCTTTTCACGCGTTAAATACTCCAAGGCCCTTTCTTCTTCAATTTGGCTCCAAACACTATCCTAGGTCCTCATAAGCTCATTTTGCTCATGCGAAACATAAAATCAACAATTAGATCCATTTTAACATCATTTCACATTCCTAAGACAATGAAACATCATTAAGTTGGAGTGCAAATATACACTAAACTACGTGAATTTAGCCTATTATCAACACCCCACACTTAAATCATTGCTAGTCCTCGAGCAATCCACTATATTCTACAAAGGTCCTTTCATTAAGCATTTACCTAATGCGTCACACCACGAACATATTACAGGAGTTATACCTAGCAGTGTAACATCCATGCCTCAAGGGTCGACTCTCACATGCCATGCAATATTCCTACTTCCTCAAAGTACTTTACACAGAGGTCAAGACTTATCTTTCCGTCATGAATCAAGTGCCCTCATATCACACACACGAGAGTAGTTCCACAAGAATAATATTAAGAACATGTAGGAACTCAAATAGAAAGAATTCACTCACACTCGGAAAGAACATTCATATGCCACAAAGATACACCATAGGCTTGCCCGTGGAGTAATACTCTACTAATCGAGCCCATTCAATCTAAGATAAATTAGATCTTCATTTGGTTGTAATGTAGGCTAAGGGACGGGTAGGATATATTTAGATATAGTGACTAACCTCCCTAAGCACTTTTAATACAATTACTTTAGCTTTCAGACCATTCTTATGCCCGACCAGAATTTCCACCAAACTTCTCTTTATATTTACCCCAAACTCTCAATGGTGCAATTTTATCGAATCACCACTTATTAAGGACTGCATTTATTCATTGTCCTTTCTCTTTTTTTTTTCAAGTGGCGCTTATTCTTTCATTTTTTTCACACTGTTGCACCTTTCCTTCTATTTCTTTGATTTCACTCAAAAACCAAAACACCACCCCACACTTTGACTTTTACATAATCTCTAACCATTCAAGTGCTCATGGGGGGTACAAGGTTCAAACAGACAGGCCATTCAAACAATGGGGTAAGTTTTGTAATATGGTTGCCAAAGAAACAGTCTTATAATCTCAAAGGGGTTAACTATGGTAAATTACAATAAGGTGGATACACTTTTATATCTGGCTTAACAAAAAAATGCCTATATCACTACTAAGACTGAACGAACTACTATTTCACTTTGCAAACACACAGGGCAAGTTCTAGGCATCGAATGTGGACATAGAATACAATGCGACACCTCACACACATATGGCACATGACTCACTCCAGATTACTTATCAAGACACTCTCACCGAGCATTCAAGTCAGTTACAACATACAATTAAGGCATTCCACAAGAGTCAACAAATGAGCCTAAGTGTCACATTCTAGGGTCTTTTGTGTTCGGTGTAACAACGATAAAGGGATGCTTCTCTTATTTTAGCTCCTTGCCCAAAACACCTAACAACTAAAAATAAAAAAAAATAACTATACCCGGTTCAAGCTAAATCCTTGGAAAAGAACCGCGGTCAAAAGAAAAACCAAGGGGGAGTTGCTACACTACCTAAAAATAAAATAAAAAATCTTTTTGGTGTTTTCTTTGGACTAGCTTCCCTCAAGAAAACTGCCTAAGAAATCCGTCATCAGGAAGAGTCCACTTTATTTTCTATTTTTTTTTGTGGTCGACTTAGACCCTCAAGAACCCCGTCGATAGGGATCCGTCGTCGGTCCAAGATGACTTAATTAATTACACTACTATTTACAATCACAAACACATAAGCAAAAACAACTCAAAAGAAAATAATGAAAACAACTAAAAATTATGCTAACTCACAAGAAAAATAAGGAAAACAACTACCCATTTTTGATCTACCTATATACATGCACAAGGGAATCCTTCCCCCACCCCACACTTAATATGAGGACATGTCCCCATGGAAATAACAATAAACAGAGAGGTAAGGGACTTCCTGAAAGCTCAGTCCTGGTCGAAGACTGTCCCCGGGTCCAGATGACAAGTGCGACCCAGGGCTCGGAGCCAGTCCATGATTTTCTTTTCAGATTTCTTCTGTTGGGTAGCTACGACATCAACTCGTGCACCCAGGTCTGTAACTGAAGTGCGCAGTTCTACCATGTCCTGCTCCAGGTGGTCTAGCCTATAACTCCGACAGGCCCTCCACATCAGCAGCCTATGCCTGAGTGGGCTGCTCCTCCTCCATATGTTCTTGCTCCTCCTCCACATTTTGTTGCGCTTCCTACTCATCTTCCTCATCCAATTCATTCTCCTCCTCCTCATCATCAACGACCATTGCTTCCTTTCCAATAGTGACCCTATCAGCTCTGAAGGCGTACGCCATTGGCACTCTGCCATCCACCGTCACGTTTCCTGGTACTCCAGATGCAAGGCACAATCTGGTGACCAGATATGGGAAGAAGAAACCATACCTCTGAACCTTACATCAGACGAACATCTCCTCATGCATAAGCTTGGCCACGTCAAATTCGCGGCCCGTCATGAAGCACCAGATCAAACACCCGCGAGGAATGTTCACCTCCTAGGTGTTGTGGGATGGGAGTAGGCGGTTGTTAATCAGGTAGAGCCAACATTTAGCCTCAAAGGTGAGGGCTGAAGAGTGAAACTTCTGCCCATACTTGTACCACTTTATATCTGCGTCCAGGACACAAATGGTTGGGAGGAACGTTTCTCACTGAGTATAACGCTGGCCATATTCCTCATAGCTGTCCTTGTACATATCCACGGGGCCTGGCAACCGGTAAAACGTCCGAATGGCCTCCACAGAGCATTTACCTGTTTCTTCCTCACTATTACCACGTGATTTTTGTGTTCCGGGTAGTTTGCATAAAACTCCCTCACTATCATGGCATTAGCCTCATCTGGCTCCTCAAAGAACACATCTATTCTTCTCCGCATCAACTCATTATACATTCTTTGGCAGTAATGCCGGAGTGAGTCCGTGTCTATGCCACGTTCAGGTATGGCTTCCTTTGATTCATTAGCCGCAAACCTATCCTGGGCCTTAGCGGATACAAATTTATTGCTGTTGAAGGACCGAGTGTCAACGTACCTCCGTGGCCTTCCGGAGGAAGAACATACTTGTCTGCCTGAGGAGGAGCCGGTGGCTTGACGCTTTCGGGGAGCAATTGTACCTACAAAAAGCACATCATGAATTCAGCACCAACGAGGTGACCCAATGTGGTTACTCAGACTTCACCTTACAATTGGTCACAATAACTGTCCTTCAATGAGGCATTTACACAAACACGTGGTGGGGATTATTCACCGGAGCCTCCATTTAACAAGTTGAAGCCCTAACTTCCACCACAATTTCCCAAACATCACCTCAATTAAATCAAGACATACCACACCCCCAAATACTATCACCCACCAGTACGAATCATACACTACCAAGTATCTCTACTAAATAAGGAGAAAAGCTACAACTTTTAACAAAGGAAAAAAAAAGAAAAATTACCAAATTAAAAACGAAGAAAAAAAAGAAAAAACTAGAGAAGAAGACACATACCTGTGGTGTGAAGGGAGTGAGAAGTGTAGGGGAGGGCTGGGTATTGGTGGAAGAAGAACCTGAGGTGTGTGTGAGTGCTTGAGCTTGATAGGGGAGAAGGGTCCCTTTTTCTTTTTTTTCTTTGTTTAGGATAAGGAAGAAGAAGGGTTTGAGAAGAAGAAGAGTTTTTTGGGGGGT